>JADHKR010000029.1:168486-347816 GCA_019925305.1 Sporothrix cf. nigrograna
GCCGCCCCCCCCCCCCCCCCCCCCCCCCCCCCCCCCCCCCCCCCCCCCCCCCCCCCCCCCCCCCCACGAGGAGAGACGAGAAGAGAAGACAAGAGAAAGAGAGAACTAACAACCAGACCCTGGCTCTCGGCTTCCTCACCATCCTGGCGTACCCCACCAACCTGGCCTGGTGGGCGTTCCTCCTGGCCGTCGCCATTGCCTTTGTGTTTGCGCTGCCCATTGGCATCATCCAGGCCGTCACCAACAACCAGATCGGCCTCAACGTGCTGACCGAGTTTGTCTTTGGCTACATCCAGCCGGGCCGCCCGCTGGCCCTCATGCTCTTCAAGACGTACGGCTACATTACCATGTCGCAGGCCCTCAGCTTTGTCGGCGACCTCAAGTTTGGCCACTACATGAAGATCCCGCCGCGCACCATGTTCATGGCCCAGGTCGTCGCCTCCACCTTTGCCTGCTTCATCCAGGTGGCCGTGCTCAACTTTGCGCTGGGCAGGATTGACCGCGTGTGCGAGATTGACCAGCCGGAGCACTTTTCGTGTCCGGGGGGGAGGGTCTTTTTTTCTGGTGAGTTTTTTTTTTTTTTTTTTTTTTCTTTCTTTCTTTTTTTTTCTTTCTTTTTTTTCTTTCTTTTTTTTCTTTCTTTTTTTTCTTTCTTTTTTTTCTCTTTTTTCTCTTTTTTTCTTTTTTTTTTTCTTTTTTCCTTTTTTCCTTTTTTCCTTTTTTTCTTTTTCTTTTTCTCTCTTTCTCCCCCCACTGACCCCCAGCCTCTGTCATCTGGGGCCTGCTCGGCCCCGCGCGCATGTTCTCCCCCGGCCAGATCTACGCCGGCCTCTTTGTCTTCTTCGGCCTCGGCGCCGTCGTCCCCGTCGCCATCTACTACGCCGCCCGCCGCTGGCCGCGCTCGCCCGCCCCGTTCCTCATGGCGCCCCTCATCTTTGGCGGCGCCGGCGCCATCCCGCCCGCCACGCCGCTCAACTACCTGAGCTGGGGCGTCGTCGGCTTCGTCTTCCAGTACTGGGTGCGCAAGCACTACTTTGCCTGGTGGCGCCGCCTCAACTTTCTGACGTCCTCGGGCCTCGACCTCGGCCTCGCCCTCAGCACGCTCGTCATCTTCTTTGCCTTTACGCTCAACGGCATCGACCCGCCGTCCTGGTGGGGCAACCGGGTCGTCACCAGCACCATGGACTTTCAGGACACGGCCATCCAGGTCGTCCTGCCGCCGGGCCAGACCTTTGGGCCGGCGACGTGGTAGCGTCAGCATGTGTCTTTCCCTCTGGTCAAGACAGCCTATACTGGGTCATATTGGGTCATATTGCTGGACAAGGATACATCGTCAGTCTTGAATAGAAAAAATAGAATAGATCAAATACCAAGTGCAGCCCACACGCGTCTTAGCCAAAGTCGGTGGTGGCATACGGAGGCACGTTGAGCGGCGCGGCCAGCATCCCGTGCGCATTCATCGCCGCCATGCCGAGCCCTGCGCCGCCGAGACCTGCGCCGTGCCCCGTGCCGCCGAGCCCGCCCACGCCCTCAATGTCGTACGGCGGGTAGATGCCGTGAGACGGCAGGGACAGATGCGCCGCGTGCGCCGCGTGCGCGTGCGCGTCCGCCGCTTTCATGTCCGTCTCGTCGCCGCCTCCGTGTCCCGGCCCTTGATGCCCTCCAGCGTCGTCGGCGCCCTGGCTCATGCTGCCATAGGACGACGTGTCGCCGGCCGGCGCGCCGTAGCCCAGGCCCGCGAGACCCATGCCGACACCGCCGGCAGCGGCAGCAGCGGCGGCCGGGCTGGGCCACCAGGACAAAAGCACCTCAGTATCAAAACCCTCAAGGCCCATCTCCATGGAGTCGGCGCCGTCGGCGCCGTCGGCACCGCCCCGGTAGTCGGCCCTGGCGCGGTAGGCTTTCGGGTCAAAGGGCTGGCTGCCGACGCCGCCGTCGAAGCTGAGCTGGTGGGCCAGCTGGTCGTGGTGCTGCGGCGGGTACGGCGGCGGGCCGGGGGGGCCAAAGTCGTGCACGGCCAGGCCGCCCGCAGCCGCAACGGGGAACGGCGGGGGGAGGACGGATGGGGCTGGCGCGGACAGCGTCCCGTCGTGGCGCAGGCCCGCAGGCACGGGCACCGCCGGCACGGGCAGGGCCGGCGCGGCGGGGTGGACGTGTGTGTGGGCGCCAACGGGCGGCGGAGGAGCAGCAGGCACGCCGCCCCGCCCCGCAGCGAACGGCGGATTGGTGCGTGCGTCGGTGTGGGTGGGCTGCGCAAAGAACGTGTCGATGGGGTCGGTGACGCCCGGCTCAAACGACGCGGGGAAGCGGAAGCGGAACGGCCGCGTGGTGCCGCTGGCGGGCGGCGTGTCGTGTGGCGTGCCGTCTGGCGTGCCGTCCTTGTTCTCGGCCCGGCCGGCCCCTGCGGCGTCCTGGTAGAAGGTCTCGCGAAAGGTGCAGAGAATGTCGGCGAGGCGCCGGGCCTGGGGGTCGTCCTCGGAAAAGTACTGCATCAGGTCGATGCTCGTGTCCATGTAGGCGCGGAAGCGCGGATGGTAGTACATGCCGATAAAGTCGTTGCACATGATGAGCAGCGCGGCCGTGAAGAGGTAGTGCCTGGCGTGTTAGACTGCGGGCGTGTTCAGAGGCTGTCAAGGGGAGGCTGTCAACTGTTCAGGGGGACGCAAGAAGAGTCGATGACGGGACGTACATGATAAAGGGATTGCACCGCGGGAGGTATGTCTGCTCGCGTGCCTGCTGGACCACGGCAATGGTGTGGTACGCGGCCACGACGCAGTTCTCTGCATAGCGCTCGGTGCGCAGACGCGCGTGCGAGCAGCCGGTGGTGCCGGGCGCGCCGAGCCGGCTGAGGCCGCTCACGCCGCTGATGCGGCTGATGCTGACGGCGGTGCCGGTGGTGCTGCTTGTGTCGCTGCCGCCGCCGCCGGTACTGCCACGCGTGAGGCTGCCGTGCTTGTTGATGTCGTCGAAAAAGGTGCCGAAGCGGGTGCGGCGGTCCGCCTGGACAAGGAACAGAAAAAAGGGGCGCGTCAGCAGCAGGATGGCGTGGCAGTACAGCAGGTTGACGTGCAGGATGGCGATGCTCTGGGCGCGGCTCAGGAGCGGGGGCTGGCCGGCGGCCACGGCGGTGGCCGACTCGAGCGCGCGTCTCCAGCGCAGGCCGTCGCCCATCTCCCGGGTCCAGACGCCGCACTGCCGCACAATGTCCTCGGTGGCGCGGGCAGTCACGCGGCGGCGGGCGTACATTTTGCGCAGGATGAGGCCGATGATGCGGCAGCCGCGGACGGTGGCGTCGAAGCCGGCGGCCTGCTGCTGCTGCTGCCGCGGCGCAGCCGGGAGAGCGTCGCGCAGCGTCATGTCGGTGCAGTCGTCGTCGTTGATGACGGGCGAGCGGCCCAGCGACGCGGAGAGGAAGCGGTCCAGCACGTAGAGGCTCTTCCAGAGGCGGGTGCGCTGGGCGGCCTCGGCCGGCGGCAGGCCGCCCATGGTCTCGGCGCGGTGCAGGCCGAGGGCGAAGGCGGCGCGCACGGCCATGGCCCGGTACGCGCAGGCGGCGTCGCGCCGCGACGTGGCCAGGTGGTAGACGCTGGTCAGCAGCAGGGCCTCGACGGCCCACAGGTCCGTGTGCTCGATGCAGTCGAGCGGGTTGCAGTAGTACGATGCGCTGCGGAAGAAGACCTCGGCCTGGCTGTCGGGCTTGCGGCGCAGCGCGGCCACGACCGGCTGCGCGGGGCTGCCCGGGTCCGGCGAGGCCATGACGAGGCCCGTGGCCAGCACCAGGTACAGCAGGCTGAGGAAGGCTCTGTCAAGGCGCTGCGTGTCAGCGTAGACGCCGTCGACGGCGGCGGCAAACGCCGGGCGGTCAAACAGGTCGACCATGGCGACGGTGTTGTCGAAGAAGGACGCCGTCAGCACGTCGGCCGCCGCGCGGTCCGGCAGCCAGCACGGCAGGAGCGCGTCGCCCGGCAGCGCGACGGCGTTCTCGACAATGTTCTCCTTGCCGGGGTCGCGCGTAAAGGCCGACTCGCCGTCGATGCTCTCGACCATGAGCCGGAAGACGTGCAGGAACGACAGCGTGGCCGAGTCGCCAATGTACACTGCGGTCAGCAGCCAGGTCAGCAGCCAGGCCGGCAGGGCAGAGGCAGCAGGAAAGCACTCACAGAGGCGCCCCTTTGCGTCCTTGAGCATGCGCGTCGTATGAAAGACAATGGCCTCGTCCTCGGCGCCGCTGGGCGAGCCGGCGCGCGTCTGCTCGCCGGGCGTGGGGGGCGGCGTATGGTTCTGCAGGAACGACGTCTCGAGCTCGATGGACACTTCCTTTTTGCCGCCGAGTCGCGGCCGCGCTGCCGGGGAGGCCCTCGGCCGGCCTCGCGGGGCGTCTCGGGCGGCGTCTCGGGCGGCGTCTCGGGCGGTGTCTCTCTTGGCCGCCGTTCCGGAGATGCCGGAGAATCCAGCGAACCCGGTGACGCTGGCGCTGTTGCTGTAGTCGAGGCGGTGGAGGAGGTTCGGCATGTCGGCCGCGGCGCGGGAGCCGCGGCGGCGGCCGGGGCCGGGGCCGAGGCCGGCCGTGTACGCGCAAGTAATGTTTTTCTTGGAGCACGTCGAGCACGGTTTGGAGCCGTTGCACTGGTGTGTTAACGGGGGGGTGAGAAGGGGGGGAGAAAGAAAAAGGGGGGGGAAAAGGAAAAAAAGAGAAAAAAAAGAGAAAAAAAGAGAAAAAAAAGAGAAAAGAAAAAAAAAAAGAAAAAGCCACGCTCGTCACAACGCCCGTCGCACTGGCTCGTGATACACTCCAGCATGGATGTCCCGGAGACACAGGACGAAAATGCTCCGAGACGCAGCACGACGCCTCGACAGGGACAGAACACAGAACAAAACACAGACCACAAAACACAAAAAGCAGGATGACGGACCATCCGACGGCGCATACCTTTTGCTTGCGGCGCTTGCAGTAGTCGCACGCTTGCGC
This sequence comes from Sporothrix cf. nigrograna, assembly GCA_019925305.1. Lineage (NCBI taxonomy): Eukaryota > Fungi > Ascomycota > Sordariomycetes > Ophiostomatales > Ophiostomataceae > Sporothrix > Sporothrix cf. nigrograna. The sequence continues at coordinate 173,456 of JADHKR010000029.1, forward strand.
CGTGCGCTGGCGCTTGTCGTTGGGGACCTTTTTGCGGCTCATCGTGACGCCGGCGACGGTCAGGGGCGACGAAGCGGCGGTGGCGGGAGAAGAAGCGGTCGAGGAGAGAAGAGGCAGAGGAAGAGCGAGGTCAGACGAGGTCAGACGAGGTCAAACGAGGGCAAGAGCGGCGGGACGCATGCTGCGACGGCCGAGGAAGGCGCGGCCCTGGACGCGCGGGCTGGGCTGGCTGGGCTGCCGGAAAGAAGGCAGAGGTGGAAAGAGGGGCTAGCGAGGAGGGAGGAGGAGGCGGCAGGCGCGCGTGATGAGGTGACGGGACAGGAAAGAGCAGAGGAGACGGGATGGTGGGCAGGAAGGAGCAGCAGGGGGGAGGGGGGAGGTGGTGGGAGCGGAAAGAGCGATGCGCGTTCTTCGCAGCCTCGACGTGTAGGCGTGAACGCGCAGCCGCCTCGCAGACGCGGACACATCCAGCAAACAGAAGCAGACAGAAGCAAACAGACGAGAGGCGCGGCACGAGGCCGCCGGAGCGACGGCCACGCCAGCTGTCCCTCCTGTCGCTGCCTCGCTGTCCATCGCCACGCTCCATCGCCACTCCGACACGGCCACTGACGAGGACTCTGACATTGTGCCTCGCCCTCTGCACAACGGCTTGGACAGCTGCCCGAGCCCGAGCACGGCCAAGATGCAGCGCGACGCTGGAGCGAGGCGGCCACACAGAGCGCAGGCCTTTTTTCGTCTTTTCGTCGACGGCCAGCGCACGCATTCCGCGGCTGACGGCCGGGCGCCTGCAGGTGGCTGCTGCACGGGCAAACGGTCCTTTTGTGTTTGTGTCTGCATTTGCGTTTTGCATTTGCTTTGGTGTGCACGGCCTTCCGTCTTGCGTGCGTCGAATGGGTGCGTCTGGCGTCTGCACGGAACGAGTGACGGGCGCCAGCACGTCGAGTCCTCGAGGCTCATTGGCCACGACTGCGGCTGCAAACAGGGAAGGACGAAGGCGACGACCAGGATACGACAGCAGATACGACAGCAGATACGGCAGCAGATAGGGCAGCAGATACGGGTACAGGCGACAGCAGGTCTCTGACAGACGTCGTCCGCAGAGCCCACTCAAACCGTCACATCTCAACTTCCCACGAAATTGCCCAAGCCGGTGTCTATTAGTGCAAACTCTATTTCCGCCTTGTCCAGCCCAGCGGAGCAGCTGTCTTGCAGACGCCTTTTAGACGGCCTTTTTAAACGGCCTTTTTGTCGACTGGTTTGGGCAGGACACGCTCGAAACGCACCCTGCACACCCCAGGTCTCGGGCTGGGGCCAGCGCGGCTCGTGGAGGGGGCGGATGCTGCCCTGTTGCTTTGGGCTGGGAGGCGGCTTCCGACAGGGCAGATGGCAACTGCGGAGTGCAGTCAGCTGCGCCTGTGCAGCGTCCAGCCCAATGGCCAGAGCCCAAAGGGGCCAAACGTGAGGCGAGACGTCTTCCTCGTGCCAGTTACAGACGCGAGCCATACCAAGCAGCTGAGGAACAAAGTGGGCACGGGGTAAGAGATGTCAATAAAGCAAGAAAAAAAGCAAAAAAAAGCAAGAAGCAACACAAACGGCTGTGACCCAACGTAGTGTCCCCTGACAGCCTCCTCACAGCACCAGCCGCCCCGGCTCGTTCTCGAGCACGACCTTGAGCCGCTCCAGAAACACCTGCGCCCGCTTCTCCTCGGCCTTGGGCACCGACACGGTAAAGTAGTTGGTGCCGGTCGAGGCGGCGGGCGGCGGCACACGCCGCCCCGCCGCCGGACGCGCCGGTGTCGTGGCCTTGGCCTTGCCGGACAGAATGTCGAGCACGTCGACGGGCGCGCGCCGCGGCTTTTGCGGCGCCGCCGTCGGCAGCGCCGAGATCTGCGGGAGGTAGTGGCCGCGCGAGAGCCGGGGGGACGGCGCGCTCCGGATGCCCACCACGGCGTCAAAGAGGGCCGCGGCCGACGGCGGCGGCGGCGGGCCCGCGCGCGGCAGCGCGTCGTTGGCGACGTCGGCCGCGCGCGCGACAAACGTCGACACGGGCATAAAGACGCCCAGCGAGGCCTGGATCTTGTCCTGCGCGTCGAGGACCGCCGCCAGCGAGACGGGCAGCGAGACGGACGTGACGGCCGGCGCGGGCGGTGCAGAAGGGGTAGGCGGTGTAGGCGGTGTAGTCGCCGCCGCCGCGGGCTTGGGCGTCGCCTTGACCTTGATGTTGCTCAGGTCGAGGTGCGACAGCTGCTCAAAGCGCGCCTCGAGCGCCGCCGGCACGCCGGCCGCCACCCTGCCCAGGTACGCCAGCACGTCGCCCTTGAGCAGCCGCCCGCCGGGGCCCGTGGGCGTCGCCGCGCCGACCACGGCCGCCGGGTCGAGCCCGCTCTGCTTGATCAGGTGCTGCACCGACGGGTACAGGGGGCCTGGCCGGACCGCGCCCTTTTTGGCCGTCTCGGCGGGTGGTGCAGTCGCCACCGGCGCGCTGCTGCCGGCCGTGTCGGCCGCCGCGTCGGCCGCCTTGTCCGCCGCCTTGTCGGCCGGCTCGTCCGGCGGCATCGCCAGCGTGGCCACGTCGTCGTCCGCGTCCGCCAGCACGGCAATCCGCGTGCCCACGGCCACGCCCTTGCTGCCGTCGGGCTTGACAATCTTGTACACCAAGCCGTCCTCCTGCGCCTCCACGTCCATCGTGGCCTTGTCCGTCTCAATCTCGAGCAGCACGTCGCCGGCCGCGTACCGGTCGCCCTCCTTGACGCGCCACGCCGCGATGCTGCCCTCGGTCATGGTCGGCGACAGCGCCGGCATCGTCAGGTTCTGCGCCACCGCCCGCCGCGCCGTCGTGTGGAGGCCTGCCGGTCAGCGTCTTTGTCTTGTTTCCTTCTCTCTCCCGGGACGCACCTCGCACCGGCGCCCACCGGCGCCCGGCCAGCCTCAGGGAGAGGCGGCTCGCTGCGGCGAAGCTCGCCATGAAGAGGTCGGTGTTTTGGTCGTTGTCGTTGTCGTCGGCGTCGTCGTCTTCGTCGTCGGCGTCGTCAGGACAGCACTGCAGTCGGAAGACAAAAGGAAAAACCCGCAACCGGACTCCTATCTCGGGCCTGGCTGCGCGGCGGAATACTGCAGTCTCTCGTCGGGCCAATCTTCGCCGAAAAATTTCAGCCAATTCCCCCAAATTGGAGCTGTCGCAGCTGCCAGCTGGCGGCTTGCTCGGGCGTGTTAGGGGACGAGGCCTAGCTCCGTTGGGGAAGCGCGGCCCACTGCACGGTGCAGGCCACTTGCACTGTGTGCGCGTACTGTACATCCATCACCATCACATCCCATCACCATCACATCCCATCACCATCAGCGTCAGCGTCAGATCAGCATCAGCGTCAACAGATTCACCGCAACCGCAACGGAGTGGCTTTTCTTGTACCCAAGTAGCAGGCTCGCTTTTAGCGCAAAGACAGTGGCCGCCCTCTGATCGAGGACAACGTCCAGCAACAGAACAGCAACCAAGCAACAGCATCAGCATCAGCAACAGCAACAGCAACACGCCCCTCACAGCACATACCCCCCCGCCACGGCGCTCCACGGCCGCGCCGCCGCCGCCTCCTCCAGCTCCACGCACCACCACAGCGCCTCCTTGGCCTTGTCGGGCTGCCCGCTCGCCTCGTGCGCGCGCGCCAGCGCAAACCACGCCTCGGCGTCGTTCCACGCGCTGCCCAGCTTGGTCAGGCCCGACAGCAGCACAAACGCGCGGTCGCGCGCCGCCAGCCGGTCCGTGGCCGGCAGCGACGACGCCTTGTAGGGCGGCGGCAGCTCCGCGTCGGCCTTGTCGGTCTTGTCGGCCTTGTCGGCCTGGCCGCGCGCCCGCAGGCCGTGCGCCGCCGCCGACGACGATGCCGCCGCCGACGATGCCAGGCCCAGCGGCTCGCACGGCAGCGCCGGCTGCGCCTCCTTGCTGCTCTGCTCGGCGGCGGCCGGGCGGTTGGGCGCCGGGAACAGCGTGCCGTCGGCCAGCTCGAGCCGCGGGATCGCGTGCGGCAGCACCAGCTTTTCGCTGTAAATGTCCAGCAGGATGTTGGCCAGCCCGACCGTCGCCGCCGCGTGGTCCGGGAAGTGCGTCAGCGCCGCCTCAAAGTCGAGGCGCGCCTTGTACGGCGCGCCCTTGTCCAGCGACAAGTAGCCCATCTGGACGAGTTAGGAGAGGAAGAAACAGAATAAAAGGAAAGGGAAAAGGAAAGAAAAGGGAACGCACCTCGGCCCACACGTCGGCCCACAGCTCGTCGACGCTCTTCTTGCCGACCCAGCCGCGGCTGCGCAGCGCCGTGCTGCTCGACGCGCTGCGCGCCACGTCGGCCTCGAGCTCCTGCACGAGCTTGTGCGCCTCGGCCGCCGCCCGCCGGGCGTCGTCGTACATGCCCGAGCGCCGGTAGAAGCCCGCAATCATCAGCCACACCTCGGCCAGGATCGTGCTGCGCCGCCGCTGCTCGTCGTCCTTGGGAAACTGCACCGCCGGCATCGTCAGCGACAGCGCCGACGCCGTATCGCCCTCGACGCCAGCCGCGTCCTGCGGCCGCGCCGCTGCCGCCGCCGCCGCCGCCGACGTGATCGAGTCGACCTGCGACGCCTGCCGGCTCATGGACACGGGCGGGCCGCTGGCCGCCGAGGGCACGCGCTGGCGGCCGGCGAGGTCCGCCGTGGCCTGTGCCTGCGCCTGCAGGCTCTCGTCCGGCGCCGAGAAGAACGCCTCGTCCCCGGCAGCCAGCGACGCGCGCCGCGGCAGCGCCCCGCCGCTGCTGACCGCGCGCCGCCGGCTGCCGCTGCTGCTGTCGCGCTTCCGCAGGCTGTTGCGCTTGCCCGACTGGCTGCGGCGCTCGCCGCCGTGGCCGGGCTTCCGCGCCGGCCGCCGGTAGTCGTCAAAGTCGCCCGTCACCTGGATCGCCGGCGCGTCGCGGCTGGCCTCGGTCTGCGTTGTCTGCGGGCGGCCCGTCGTCGTCGTCGTCGTCGCCGTCGTCGCCGCGCTGCCCTCGAGACCCACGAGGCTCGAGTGCTTGGTTGTCGGGCGCCCGCCACCACCACCACCGCCGCCACCGCCGCTGCGCCCAAAAATGCTGCCCTTGATGCTGCGCAGCGTGCCGGCCGAGCTCTTGGGCACGCTGCCCGTCTTGGGCGCGGCCGCGAGCGCCGGCGGCGCGGCCTGCGGCGGGCCAAACAGCCGCGCAAACAGGCTCAGCAGCTCGAGGCTGGCGTTGACCGCCACCTGGGGGCTCTCGAGCAGCTCGACGAGCGCCAGCTGCGTCATCTTGACCTCGAGGATGCGCTCCTTTTCGTAGTCGTCCATGTCGTCGACGAGCCCGCGGCTCCAGTGCGCGTTGGCCGTCGTCGTCTTGTCCTGGGCCTGGGCCGCGGCCGCGGCCTCGGCCGCGTTGAGGTGCTCGCTGCGGTACGTGCCCTCGCTGCCAAAGAGCACGGCCGGGTCCTTGAACTGCTCAAACGCGCCCTCGCACGCCCGCGCCGCCATGACGTAGTCCTGGCGCGCGCTCAGCAGCAGCGACAGCAGGTGCCACAGCGGGACCATGGCGCGCTCCCGCCAGTAGGGCCCGCCGGCCTCGTCCTGGTCGGCGGCGGCGTTCGCATCGTCGCCAGACAGCAGGGCGCCCTTGACCAGGTCGATGGCCGCGCCGAGCTCGCGCTGCTCGGCAAGCAGCAGGCCCAGCGAGAAGACGCCGCGCAGGCTGGCCGGCTTGCCCAGATTGCCCAGATTGCCCAGCTCGGGCGACAGCGCCCTGCGCAGCGCCCGCACGGCCCGGGCCCGGAGCTCGGCGCGCGACGCCGCGTCGTACGTCGCGCGCGACCACTGGGCCAGCGACAGGCCGACGGCCTGCCACGACAGCGCCAGGACGCGCGCGGGCAGGCTGGCGCCCTTGATGTCGGCCACGAGCGCCGTCTTTGGCGGCGGCGCCGCCGCCGCGCCGGCCTCGGCCTCGGCCTCGTCCTGCTCGGGGATAGCCTGGCCGCGCTGGCCGATCTCGAGCAGGCACTGCTCGAGCTCCTGGCCGAGGCCGTGCGCCTTTTCGGCGGCGTGGCGGTCGCCGTAGCGGCACAGCGCCTCGATGCACACGGCCACGGTCTCGAGCACGGCGGCGTCGTCGTCGAGGCTGGGCTCGGCCTTGCCCGTCTTGACGACGCGGGCCTTGCCCTTCTTGACGAGGCCCAGGTACGAGTCAAAGGCCTTGAAGGCGAGGTCGAACTCGGCCACGGCAAGGTGGACGGTGAACAGGTGGCGCAGGATGGCCGTCGAGTGGTACGTCTTGGTGGACGCGCGGTACAGAATGTCGAGCACGCCGCGGCTGGCCGACTCGCGCCCGCCCGGGCCCAGGTCCGCCTCGCGCCCGCCGCGGCCCTTGAGCACGGCCCAGTTCTGCACGACGAGGCGCACAAACGCCTCCACCTCGGCGCGCTCGTCCTCGGCGCGCGGGAACGCCGTCTCGTCCAGCAGCAGCGTCTCGTAGACGGCCTCGACGCGCTTCAGCTCCATGAGCAGCTGGCTGCGCGCCGACGGCGCGCCGCCCGCGCCCGCAGGCGCGTGGCCGGGCGGGCCGGGCGTGTAGGGCGGGTAGGGCCGGCCGTCGGCCAGGAGCGCCGAGAGCACCGCGTAGTATGCGTACCAGACCTGCCGGCGCGGCACCGGGCCGCGCAGGCCGTAGCCGCCCAGCTGGGCCGCGCCGTGGACGCCCTCCCAGAACCTGGCCCACGCGCGCAGGCCCGCCAGCAGCGCCGGGTCGTCGAGGCGCGTCTCGCCCTGCGCCCGGGCGACGCTGAGCAGCATGCAGTAGTCGGTCAGGTACAGCTCCGACCAGATGCGCAGGTGCCTGCGCGACGGCTGGGCCGCGTGCGCCGTCGCGGCCAGGGGCAGGCCCTCCTGGAAGGCCGCCAGCGCGGCCCGGCGCTGGCCCTTGCGGGCGAGGCTGCTGGCGCGCAGGTAGGCGGACCGCAGCGCGCACAGCCGCGTCCAGTCGGTGAGGGCGGCGTCCTCGGCGGCCGGGCGGTCGGGCCGCGCCAGCTCGGCGTCGAGGCTCGCGGGAAGCTGGGCCAGGACGCCGTCGTAGTCGTGCGCCACCCAGCACAGCCAGCCCACGCAGACGCGTGCCTGGAAGCGGTCCTGCAGAAACACGGCCTCGTCGGCGATGACAGACTGCAGCTTGGCCACGCGCGTGGGCACGCCGAGGCTGGCGGCCGCGCCCACGTCGCTGGGCATTGGGCCCGAGAGAGGGTCCCTCCAGGTGGCCTTTTCAATGGCCGTCTCGGTCTCGGCGGTGAGGGTAAGGCCTGGAAGTCAGCGGGAGAAGGAGGGGAAAGGCAAAAAAAGAAGAAAAAGAAGAAAAAGAAGAAAAAGAAGAAAAAGAAGAAACAGAAGAAAAAGAAGAAAAAGAAGAAAAAGAAAAGAGAAAAAAAAAAAAAAAACTCACACACGCGGCTCGGCGCATGCTTCCTCACTTTCCGCACGGCCTCGGGCACGGCATCCCAGTCGCCCTCGCAGCGGGCTTCGTCGAGCTGCAGCACATAGTGGGCTGCCTTTGTCACGGACCGCTTGGCACGTCAGCATAACGGAGCGAGACAAGGGGCGAGACGGCCAGGGACGGCACGGCGTACACTCATCTGGACGGCTCGGGGGGAGGGCACGGACGGCTCGTCGAGACAGTGGCGGAAGAGGTGGCTGGCGTCTGCGAGAGCCGTGGGAGCATATCTCGCGATCCGATGCGGCGAGCAGGCAGACAAGGAGGCAGACGAGGCAGTCGAGGAGGCAGACGAGGAGGCAGACGAAGAGCAAAAAGAAAAGGCGCCGGGGGAGGGCGGTTGTCGTGACGCGGCAGGCCGCTCGTGATGCGTTGCGTTGTCGTTGGCGATGCAGACGTCGTCGCTGCTCGAGGCGGCAAAAGGGGCGAGGCGTTGGTCGCTCCTGCAGCTAAACCTGGCGAGCTGGGTCGTTCCTGCCACGGGCGCACAAAGTCGGGCTGGTTGGCGGGTCGCGACTGCCCGTGCAAGTGCACTGCAAGTGGGTCCACTAGCGTAAGCTGACAAAAAAAAAAAAAAGAAAAGTGAAGAAAAACAGTAAATGCAGCAGCAAGCTTCTCCTTTGCGGTCAGCGGAGACCGTTTACCGTCTTTGCTTTCTCTCCGGCTCTCACACCGACACCGACACCAACACCAACACCCACACAACCGAATCGCCATGTCCTCGCCAGACCTCCGCGTCTTGACCCGGAAGCTGGCGGCGGCCGCGCCGGGCGACCTGCCGGCGCTGTGCCCGGTGCTGGTGGCCCATGTGCTGCGGTGCGGCGAGGCGCTGTCGGCGTCGGCGGAGCAGCAGGGCCGCGGCGGCACCGGCGATGCGGCGGTGCTCGTGCACAAGCTCAAGACGCAGATCAGCGCGCTCCTGCAGGGCAAGACGCCGCAGGGCCGCTTTGCCGGCGCGGCGCTGGCCAAGGCCGTGGTCGACGTGGGCGGCTGGGCGAGCCTGCGGACGGCCGAGCCGTGGGTGCGCGGGCTGCTGGCGCTGCTGCAGCGGCCGGACCCGGCGGCGTCCAAGGAGCTGGCGGTCGTGGCGCTGGCGCGCATCTACACGCTGCTGGCGGCCTACCCCACGCTTGTGCGCGAGATGGCCACGCCGACGGTGCCGGCGTTTGCGGCGGCGTGCCTGCAGCTGATCCGGCCGGCGGCGCCGGTGACGCCGGCGCGCCTCGTCGAGACGGCCACGCGCGCGCTGGCGCGCCTGGTCCCGCTGTACGCGACGACGCTGCGGCCGTACGCCGGCGCGATGCGGGCGGCCGTGCGGCCGCTCGTGGCGCCGACGGCGTGCGACGCGCGGCCGGTGCCGCCGTCGCTGCGGCGCAGCGCGCGCGCGCTGCTGGCGCTGCTGCCCTACACGGCGGCCAAGAACGGCAGCGCCGACGAGTGGGCCGGGCTGGTGGCGGGCCTCATCCGGGACGCGCACGCCACGGCCGACCAGGTGTTCCGTGCGGTCCGCGAGGCGCGGGACGCCGGCGCCGGCGTGGACGCTGCGCCGGCGGGCCCCGTGTCGTGCGAGGGCGAGCCGGCCGGCGGCGGCGACAGCAGCGGCAGCGACGCGCTGCCGGCCTGGACGGGCGTCGACAGCGGCGCGCAGCGGCTGGCCGGCCTCCTCGAGACGCTGGCGCACGTCCTGCGCAGCCCGACAAAGCTGCCGGTGGCGGTGCCCCTTGGCCGTCTGGCGGGCCTGGCGGCGCGCATCGCGGCCGTCGCGGCGCCGGCGTCGGCCGCGTCGGCCGCGCAGGAGCAGCAGGCGTTTGCCGCGCTCCTCAACCCCGGTATCGGCCGCGACGAGCGCGACGCCCTGTGGGCCGCGCTGCCGGCGCTGCACGCCGCGGCGCTGGCGCTGCTGACGAGCGCCGTGCAGCGCCTCGGGCCCGGCGTCGTGCCCCTGGCGCCGGCCATGCTCGACGACGCCGCGCACATGTTCCACGCCCACGCCGGCGCGCCGCGCGTGCGCCGCAACACCTACGTCCTCGTCGCGCGTCTGCTGCCGCTCGTCGGGCCGGCGCTCACGCGCGCCGCCGTGGCCGCGCTCGTCCCCGTGCTCCGCGCGTGCTGCGCCGACATTCTCGGGGCGGGCGGGCTCGTGCAGCCGGAGACGAGTCCCGCGGACGGCGCCAAGGGAGCCAAAGGAGCCAACGGAGCCAACGGAGCCAAGGGAACAAACGGCGTGGCCAACGCCGACCTGTTCCTGGCCCCCGGCGGCGCCGCCGGCCGTCGCCGCAACACCGCATCCGCATCCGGGCCGGGCGCCGCGCACCTCCGCTCGGCCGAGCGTCTGCTGGTGGCCGCCCTGGCGCACGTGCCGCCGCAGCACGTCAAAAAGGCCGACCGCACGCTCCTCGACCGCACGGCCATCCTCAGCGCCAACAAGGACGCCATGCTGGCCAGCGTGCTGCAGCCGTACGTCGACCAGAGCGGCCGCTACTTTGCCAACACGGTCCCGTTCCTCGCGCGGGCCTTCCCCCACGACGTCGGCATGGAGGTCCTGCGCAGCAACTTGCGGACGGCGCCGCACTACTATGGCAACATTTTTGCGGCGACGGCGCCAGGCGAGGACGACGAGGAGGACGACGAGGGCGAGGGCGAAGGCGAGGACGAGGACGAGCCCATGGCCGATGCCGGCAGCGGACCCGCGGCTGCAGACGCCGACGCATCGAGCAGCGCGGGGGGCTTCGCGCTGCCGTCTGTGTTTGCCGAGAGGAGCAGGCCGGCCGCGGCCCCGGACGGCGGGAACGCAGCGGAAGCCGCGCCGGCCGCATTTGAGCCGCTGGCGCTGAAGCGCAAGGCGGACGACACGGCGGACGACAAGGAGGACGACAAGGAGGACGCCCCGGCGGCGCCCAAGCGACAGGACACGGGACGGCCGGCTGCGGCGCCGGCGGCCGGTGCGGGCGAGGACAGCGCCGACGAGAGCGACGGCAGCGTGCAGCTGGAGATGGTGTTTGACGGGGACGAGAGCGGCGACGAGGAGTAGGGTGTTGTTTGGCACAGTACGGCGGTGGGCCCTTTCATGACAAGACAGCAAATACGACGTAGAAAGCAGACAATTGCACTGCTATAAATGCTAATATAAACTTGCATTAATCGTTGTCCGTTCCATCCTGTCCATGCCGTCGATACCAAACCAAACGCCAAGCGGCTCGGAGTGAGCCTTGCCGGAAACAGAAATACAGAAAAGGAGAAAAGAAAACCAAAAAAAAAAGAAATAAAAGAAAAGACAAAAGAGAAAAGAAAGAAAAAAGAAAAAGAAACACTAATCCAACAACCACGCTCGCCGTCTCTCCTCCTTCCGCGCACGCCTCTTCTCCTTGAACGTCTTGAGCTCCGACTTGCTCGGCCGGATGCCGCTCCGCTCCGCCCGGATGCTGCGCCCCTGGTGCGCGTCGCTCGCCGCCGCCACGTCAAAGTAGTTGTGCAGCTGCCGCCCGGCCTTGGCGTCGGCGCTGTAGCGCTCCGCCGCCCGCCCGCGCCGCACGCCGTACGCGTCCAGCATCCCGCCCATGATCCGCTCCGCGCCCGCCGCCGCCGCCGCCGCAAGCGCGCTGCCGTCGTCCGTCGCCGCGCCCGCCTCCTCGGCCGGCGCTTCTGCCGTCGCCGCCGCCGCCTCGTCGGCGCCCTTGGCATACCACGCGTTGGGATCGTAGTCGCCGTGGATGGCCGGATTGTAGCCGCCCGTCCCGAGGCCGGCACCGGCGCCGGCGTTGTCTTGTCCGGGCCCCGCCTCCGGCACCCGCGGGTTTTCCCACTGCGTCTGCTGCGTAAAGCGGTTGACAAAGTACCACGCCTGGTGCTCGCTGCTCCACACGGGATCCCAGCCGTCGTCGCCGCCGTCCTCGTCGGGCAGCGGCTCGTCGGGGAGCGGCGGCGGCGAGGCGGCCGCCTGCTTCGATGCGTCGTCGGTCGGTCGTGCGGGCTGGTCGTTTGCGCCGACCTCCGCCGTTGTCGCCGGCTCGGCGTCTGCATGGAGAGCGTCCGAGGGCTTCTCCGTCGAGGCCGCCACGGCCTCGGCTGCCGTCTTCTCGTCGTGCTTTGCGGCGGGTGCATCGTCGGCCCCGCCCGCAGGCCGCGCTTCCGGAGAGGAGGCCATCGTTTTGTCGGCGGCCAAGCGGGCTGTCAACGTGCTTTCAGCGTGCTGTCGGCGTGCCCTGCCAGCAGTGTCAGTAGACGATGGCGCAGAGGTTGACAAACCGCACAACGCAAGGCACACGGCGTCGTGGAGACGCTGGGAGCACGTCTGGGCGTGCGCGTTGCAGCTTACAAGGAGCCTGTGCCGTAGGTCGCGTGGCCGTGTCGAGGATTCGTGTTCCTGTCGGGGCATGCCCTTGGAAGAGACGTGGGAGCGTGTTCACAGGTCTCAGAAACAGCAAACAAGGCAGAATCCGCATGGAACGGCAGACCCACAAAACTTGACGCAGGTCTTCAGTTGTGTCACGTGTGATGTCACATGACTTTACACTGGCAACACGACGAAAGGACGTTGCCGACGTTTGTGGCCGAGAGCCGATGGCGACGATGGCGAGATCTGCCCGTGGAGGAACAGGCGCCGCAGGCCCGTCTCTGACGGCGGCGTTCTCGATCGGCAGAACAGGCCAAGGTCTCACGAAACAAAACAGGGAGCACAATCATGACAGCCATCATCATGCGAGGCAGAACAGGAAGCCAGAACAGGAAGCCCGGCATTCGTGCCGATCGCCAGTTTGCTCAACGCGGGCCCGTCTGCCAGGACGAACGTGGTCTGCGCAGCCGCCGGACACGCCGTGCCAGAGTCGATGCTTTTGGTGTGGCTCCTCCGGCGACGCAGGGCAGGATACCGGCTGCTGTGGCTTCTTGCGGACGGCTGGCGTGTCGGATCCAATGACCGCCTCGGGGACAAGGCAGGCACAGACGGTCTGCGGAAGAGACCTGCCCGCTGTCCGGCGCGCACGGCCGTGCCGTTGGTCGAAGAGGCTGTCGGCGTGCCCCAGACGGAGCGGAGGCCGGGTCGGGCGTGCTGGGACGAGCAGACCTTGACGTTTCTGCGAGCAGAAGCGACGGTCTCTGCAGGATGCTGCCCGTGTTGCTACTTGATTCTGCTCTTCCTCTGCACCGTGGCGGAGGGTCCGATCCGGCCGCATGGACGGACGCCAGCGGCGACGGACCGAGGGCGTTTAAAAATAAAGGCTCCAGGAAACCAAGACGATGACGACGACAACGACAACGACAACGACAACGACGACAGCGACAACGACGACAACGACAACGACGACAACGACAACGACAACGACAACGACAACGACAACGACGGCGCAGTGTTGAGCACCTCTTCCGAGACGACACGCACCGGGGCGTCTGTATGGCGCTGCGTGCGCGGGACCACCGACGATGCCATAGGGAGGTCCAGGCTCTGTAGGCAAAATTGTGTGCCGTGCAAGACGGCAAAGCCAGTCGCTCGCAACCGCTTTTCAGACGGGGCCAGGCCGTGCAAAGCTCGGGAGTACCGCGTACGAGGACCTGGCTCGGCAAGACGCAACGCACAGCCACAGCTGCATACGAAACGGCTGTCAAGGATGCCGTTCCACCACCGGGGCTGGTCTGTCTGTTCCTGTTTCCCCTGGCTAGTCGGTCCCTGGGACAAACGAGTCTGACAGGTCGCATGAGACTGCGTCCTTGTCTGCGGTCACGCCGCACGCGGCTTTCTTGTGCTGGCACGAGTGTATCTTTCCGTGAATCTGTTTTTTTTTTTTGTCAACAAATGCAGCTGCTCCGTGACTGCTCTCGCCGTCGACTGCCACAGGATCACGGTCATCTCGACACATCCAAGCGAGGTCAAGGATTGCCAATGGCAACTGCACAGTATGCATCCTCTGCTATGGACTGTACGGGTACAGAACGACGCAAAGCTCTCGATCTTGTCCCTGTCCGGTGATCCATCGTGCAAAGGCTAGCTCGAGAGGGCTAGCCAGGCCTCGCTCTTTTCTGCATGAATATGGAATCAGGGAGACCAGCCGCAGCGGCCTGCTGAAGAAATAGGGGCACGCATCAAGGCTTTTCCCATTCGATACATTGTCGGTGGCAGCCAAGCCGTTAGAGGGCAGGCCTTGAGGAGAGGGCAGGCCTTTGATATTGTACTCGTAATGCAACATACATGTGTCCACCTGTATCTACGACAACTCGTACGTCGTACGTCTTTGCAACACTAGCCGAAATGTTGCTGGATTTAAAGGGGATACGACGAGGTCGAAAAAAAAAAAAGAAAAAGAAAAGAAAAAGAAAAAGAAAAAAAATGAGGCATATCCCGAAACCCAGCGCCCCCCTGCATGGCCATCCTCCCATTATTTGTTTTCAGTCGCTTCGAGCAAAGATGCCAGGTGATGTCTCGTTTCCTTGTTCCCTTTTTGACGCACACCTTGGATCTCCACCGCCCAGCTCTCACATTCTGATCCCGGAATTCCAGGCACAAAATGACAATCACCGGGGGAGGGGCGAAAACGTGGCGATGATCGGTGGACACGGCAGAGCGCTGCACAATTTATGGAGATGTGTGACGAGCCGATCGCTGGGAGAACAGGCAAAACACGTGCATGATGCAAACGTCTGCGGTCACATTGGGGGCCAGAGAGCCAGAACGGGACCGTCAGTATGTCGTATACGAGATACGACGTACGAGGAGGATATTGTGCATGCGGATTTGTTTTGGGAAAGGCACTGCACAACCAATGTCCGAGTACGCATTACCTCGCCAAGCTCTGTGCACGGATTCTAGGACGTACTTTGTACCGTTAGCACCGGGATGAAACGGACTGTGCCGCGAAATGACCAGTATCCGTTCACTTGAATACTCGTACTCGTGCTTGTCATGTTTCTAGCGTCGCCGCCTGGCAGAGACAAAAATGGCACCGGCATGGTCGTCCTCGTATTATGGCAAACGTGGTTTTACATATGTCGTACTTTGTCCAGGGGCCGCAACGAGAAGAGAGAAAAAAAAAAAAATCTCCCACCACCGTTTCTAATTTCGACAAGGCCATGTCGTGCCCCTGGCACCATGATTGGACTGGTAGCTTTGTCCTGCAGGGAAGAGGAAAAAGTGTACAAAGATTGCAAGTACTATTCAACGCTGCCCTCTTAGACAGTTGTCTCGGCAGTCGTCTGTAGGAGTTTTCCTTTTCTTCAACACGTCTTTCCTCCGTTGGCTACCGGGCTTTCGCGCAAACACCCGGCCGAGCACTGCCAAGTCACGGATCCGGACACGGTTTGACTTTTGTCTCTGATCACATAAGATACAAAGAGAAAACAAGAAAAACAGGACTCCCCACAACGCCGAACTGTGATTATCACAAAAGCTTAATTCGCAAAGGTTGCTGCCTGTTTCCAAGCTTTTGGAACGCTGCCGGTGCAAACAAACACCCGCGGAAATCAAAAGAACCTCCGCACTATTGTGTAGCACTTGTCAATGCTGTCAGTTCGGCGATACCTGCACATACGTCGAACTGCCATGTTTTGCAAGTGCCACAGTCGCACGAAGACGTTATCTGCTCCTCGTCAAGTCTGTGCCCAAAAGACAACCCCTGCATTATATCTCCGAGATGCTTTGGCTCGCCGTTCTTTGATAATTTCTTTTGCTCAGGCAACCATGTCCGAGTGCTGACAAGACGACACTCGTACGAGTACTCCGGCGACGGGCTCCAACGCCTTTCCCGCTGTCTAGTTTTCTCTACTTTGTATGGATACCGGGGCGGGAAGTGCCTAATGTGGTATAAGCCATAATAGCAGCGTAACAATACGAGTACGACGTAGGGCTTTCAGTTCTCGTACGAGAGAGCAGGCACGTTCTTTTTTCTGGCCTTTTGCCTCCGGCGCTTTTCATCGGACAAGTGCCTCCCAAGGCTCGTCCGCTTGTCGTCGCTTGTCCGCCGCTTGTCTCGCCTTCAGCTCGCGACAGTCTAAATCCGTCCAGTGGACCCTTTTCACTTCCTCGCTTCATGCTTGCGACGGCCCTACGACGTATTCAGCACTCGCAGCGCTTCGCCCGTCTCCATAACTCAGCTCTAAAGAAAAGAAACGGTCACCACAGCGGAACGCGGAAAAGCTGGCCACGCGGATCCACTCTGATTATAGTCGTACATCATAGCGTCTCTCTTTCGGCGACTGGCCTCCTACACGGACTACGACGTCTGCGTACGACGTATATGTACTCGTACTCCGTATATTACTCCGTATATATGTAATGTACATGTATATGTACGAGTACATAGTGCTGTATATGTATATGAAGGCCGCCCGGCATACGGCCCTGCTCCGTACGGCGACTTCTGCACTTGTGCACCTGCAGCGTCGGACCTGTGCCCAGCCACCCCGGCCTGTTCGTTTCGTAGCCCGTCGATATTTTGCGCGGGCTATGCTGCATTGAGCTCGAGGAGTCCGGCAGAAGCTGGCGGCGTCGGAGAGTCTGTTTCTTTTTTTTTTCTCTTCCTTCTCATTCTCTTCTCCCCTTGCGTCCCCTGCAGTTTCGCAAAACACGCTTGCCGAGTACGTCGTAGAGCAAGACGCACCGAAAGAGCCACGGGCGTCCGTTTTGCAGAGCAGTTGCCTCGCGGATAAGTGCAGTCGAGATGCATTCAGTATGTATACTACGTACTTGTACATCTCAGTATGTATACTACGTACATCTTGCACATGAGTTCGTACATATATCCGTACGAGTACATACGAGTACATATCCGTACACCTTGGCCCGGGAAACTGGGTGTGCCGCTCACGCCCGTGCAGGCAGACGGCCCCCAACCACAAAGCCAGGGCAGACACGATCCGGTTTTCTAGCGCCGCGCAGAGGCCTCATTGGAGGAGCGCAATCTGCCAGCACCAAGATCGCCTGGTCCACTCCACCCTTGCACCCGGAACGGAGCAGCCTGCCAGGGTTGACGCTCTGGACACACGTGTTTGTGGGAAGCAGGGCAGGTCATCCATCCTCCTCTGCGCAGCGCGCTAGGGGACCGTCGCATCCAGCGGCCTTGGCAAAAACGCCTCAACGGCAGTGTCCTGGGCAGATAGAGCGCCTTCGGCAGACCAGTTTTGTCGAGGCCGCTGGACTATAAAGTGCAAGGATCGTCGTAGGCGAGACGCCAAAACGCCGCTCTCGCTTTGCGTCCTTCGTTTTTCTCCGGGCCTGACACGGACAAGGCCTGCCCCTGAGTCCCTGCGCTGGTTCCTCTTTTTGCCTGTACGACCCCGTCCGTGTCCTGGTGGAGAGTCCAGGCAAAGTGCGAGTAGTCGCATGTTAATCAGTGGCGTAGCAGGGAAGGATACGGAGAGGAAGAGACGTAGCAGGGAAGAGAAAGAGAAAAAGGGAAGAAAGGAAAAAGGAAAGGAGAAGAGAGAAGAAAAAAAAAAGAAAAAAAAGGAGGGGAAAAAAACGCCACAACCCCATTCCCAACGCCCGTTGCTCATTTGAATTGCCATTCTCTGTTCTGAATTGCCCCTCGAGCACAACGGACAGAACCACGCCGTCCATGTTATCCGTATTCCGGCTCAGGGGACGCTGCGATAGCCTACGCGGACAAGCTGGCTGGCTAGTCCTGGTCCAATCCCACGCCAATACGATTCGGGTAGAGCATAGCAAGACATATCTTGGGACTGTGCCGTTTCTGCTGCAAGACTGTGCTGCATGGCTTGTGGAATTACTTGCCCGTTTTGTCTTTTGCCTTCCACGCCGCAGCCCGGCCTGTCTCCTTTGTTTCGTTGCGTGCTCCGTACCCCATACGACGCTTGTGCGTTCTGCCTTTTTTACGAGTGAACGATACTCGTACTGCCTTTTTTTCATCCTTTCATCTGTCCCCTGTCGTGTCGCTCCGTGGTCTCTGGATCCCCGTCCACGGCCATGCCCATGCATTGTCCCATATATATACGTTCGGGGCCCGCCGTTTCCAAAAACTTTATTCCCCTTGGCCTTTGACGATCTTTGCTTTCTTTTCCCAGCGACGCCCGTGTTCCGCCTCCATCTGCGTCCCCGTGTCGCTGCCACCCTGTCTCTGACCCTGCCGGCGAGCATCGGCCGGGCCAGCCTCCTCGACACGGCACGCGCGCACGCCCCGACGATCCCGCTCCGCCCAGCATGTCGACGGCGGTCACGTACACGGCCGAGTACGCCGCCGAGAGTCGCCTGCCCGTGATTCTCGGCGTGCTCACCACCTTTTTCATCCTCTCCTTTGTCGTGGTCAGCCTGCGCGTCTACGTCCGCGCCCTGGTCACGCGCTCGTTTGGCGCGGACGACATCCTCATCTGCATCGCCATGGTATGTCCTCTGTCTCCCTTTCTCTCTCTCTCTCTCTCTCTCTCTCTCTCTCTATCCCTCGCTAACCGTCAGCTCTGCCAATTCGCCGGCTGGGTGGTCATCCTGATCCAAGCAAAACACGGCCTCGGACGACACCAGTCCACGCTCGACGCAGACACGCTGATGAAGTTCAACCACGCCAGCTTCTGGGGCAATGTCATTGAAATCGCCGTGGGCACCATGTTTGTCAAGCTGGCCATTGCCGCCAACCTGCTGCGCCTGTGCCAGAACCGCTGGTACACCATTGCGCTCTGGGCCATCATCGCCATCACCATCGCCTACGAGCTGGTCGCCTTTCTCTTCTTCTTCCTCAACTGCAAGCCCGTGGCGGGCAACTGGGACGTCACCATTGGCGCCAAGTGCTCCTCCATCAGCACCATTGTCGCCTTTGGCCTCGTCAACACGAGCTGCAACATTATCACCGACGTGGCCCTCGCCATCATCCCCGTGCCCATCATCTGGGGCCTCAACATGAAGAAGACCACGCGCCTGTACCTGATTGCCATTCTGAGTCTCGGCTACCTGTACGTCGGCCTGCGTTGTCGTGAACTTTGTAAAGGAAGAGCCCTTGCTGACCTGAGCTCTGCAGCGCTGTCGCCATGGACATTGTCAAGACCGTCTACCAGGAAACCTACACCATCACCACGGACGAGACATAGTATGATTTTCCTTTTTTTTTTTTTTTCAGCTGCTTTCTGCCGAATTGCACTAACAGCGCAGCACCTTTTCTCTCATCTTCTTTGGCTTCCTGTACGGCTCGCTGGGTATCATTGCCAGCTCCATCCCCATGCTGAAGCCCCTCGTGTCCAAGGTGCTGGGCCTCGACTCGACGCACGACCGCTCCTACTACGCCTACGGCAGCAACAACGGCGGCCCCTCCAACATGCGCACCATGGGCGGCACCCGCGGCGGCGGCATGCGCAGCACCGTGCGCCGCGGCAACGGCACGCGCGTCGAGAACGGCACCGACGCCGGCTACGAGCTCGACGAGCGCGACAGCGACCCCGGCGGCAGCGTCTCCAGCGACAACAAGATCGACGCCATCAACTCGACGTCCGTCTACCGCCACGACGCCAGCAGCCAGGACAACATCCTGTACTACGTGCCGGGCGTCAGCAACAAGACGGTCGTCGAGAACAGCGTCACCGTGTCCAACCGCAGCGACAGCAGCCTCAACGGCACGCCCGGCGGCGGCGTCGGCGCAGGGGCCCGGCCGCGCGACGCCGGCTTCCGCGGCATCAAGAAGACCACAGAGGTCATTGTCAAGCGGTGACGAGGCCACGCTGTCGGCACTGGACGTTGCCGCTTTGACGGAAAATATACGTCTACAATGCTGTCTCCCTTTTTTTTTTTTGCCTTCTCTTTTTCTTCCCAGCCTTTCTTGATGGATTCTGTACATGGAGCGTATATTGTGTATAATGTTTTTGATGTTGATGTTCTTTTTACTTTTGTTCTCTGGCCACATCGTCGCCTCACTGTGTTTTTAAAACAAGAGGATGCGGAAGATACCAAAACCGTGTGGCTGATTTCTCTTTTTACCTGTACGGAGTATATCGTATGTACTTGTAGTTTACAAAAACGTGGTTTACGCTCAGACGTGCGGTCAGACTCGCTCCCGACTGGCGAAAGGCGAACGGCGAACGGCGAACGGACATTGCTGGATGCCGAGTCGTCTTTGCTTTATTTGCCGTCCTCTTTCCTATCTCTCTAGCATGCCTCTTTGTGTCGTCCCGAGTTTATTTCCACCCGGCTAAGGCGTGTCCACTCCGAGTCGTTTTTACACCGAGCTACGAGCAGAAAGGACTGTCCGTACTCTCTCGTAATACGGCCCCATCTGCTCCAGCGCATGTCAACAGCCTGGTCATGTCTGAGGCGTCTGGAGAAATCGCATTGAGGCAATGCGTTGTGCGTCGTATTGCATCGTTATATATATATATATATATATACGTATTGCATCGTTATACGTCGTATCTGCATCATCGTCAACAGCCAGAACAAACAGAACCCCTGTCACGGCCAAGTCCGTTGCACAAGGGGCACAAGGGTCGGTGAGCAATATCAGGCGCAAACGGTCATCCTTGCTGCCTCCCCTCGTTTCCAGATGGCCAGGGCCAGTTTGACAGCAGTTCGTACTCGTACTGGTCCACGGGTAAATCGCACGACACAATGGAGCCAGGACGGAGACAGACGGGACAATGGAGAGAATGGAGACATGTTGGGCCAGATAACAGACAAGATAATGGGACAATGGAGACGACGATGGAGACAGCAGGCAATACACAGAGGGTCATCTATCGAAACATCTATGCGAGGCCAAGAGAGTGCGTGCTCATGCTGGCTTCCACGTTGCCAAATAAGCTCCACATCATTTCTTTCTATCATCTGTCTCTTCTCAGATTCAGTCGTTCGTGCTGCGACGGATCCTCTCGTCTGTGGCCTTTTTCGGGGCGTGTTGCGCAGTCTAGCCCACTTGGACAGGCCTAGATGTGCACTATTTGGCCGCAGTTTCCGTAAATGGCAAGGATAGACATGGCAACCAGGATCAGAGAACAAGAAACGTGTGCAAAGTGGAGGAAGAGGAAGAGGGAAAAGAGGAGGAAGAGGAGGGAAAAGAAAGAGGAGGGCTCCCGCCAGACACGCGCCAACCCGAAACCCCGCCAGAAATACTGCGGTGAGCAAGGTGAAGAATGAGGCAGCTCCGGCGTCAAGAATGTACACATATTATACATATAAGCATGTATATGTACGATAGTGCTGGACGACATGAAGATGCCAGATGCCAACGCAAAACGCAGTGTGCTGCCGTCCAAACATCAACACCCGCCGCACCCTGGACGAACAAGAGAAAGGGGCGGCCTGCCATGTGCGTCGTGCGAGATGAGACGGCCTGGTCGGCAGAGGCGCTGAGCCCCCGGCTTGTTTACGTGCTGCGCTATCTCGCACTACTTATGACGGCCCCCACTGTCTGTGGAGCAGCCCGGTCGTTGCCCCAAGAGTACAAGTGTCTTCCTACTCTGCACCCTACGAGGACGAGCACTTCGTATGGCAAGGCATCGTACGTCGTACTCGTGCTGCTGTGCCCATGTGCAGAGCGGCCCCCAATCTGCTCAAGCAGCTCTGAAATTGAACTCCTTTCGTGCCTGGCGCATGTCGAGCCACCGCCTCCTCGTTCTGCAGGCCCACCTCGCGTGCGACTGGCCGCAGGAACGGCAGCAGCAAGGCTTTGTTTGGCGTGCCTGGCCCCGTCTGCTGGGATTGTCCGGTCCATTTCCCATGCGCCCATCTCCATTGCCCATTTCCTCTTGCCAAGGCCGGCCAAGCCAGCACCAGGCAAGGTCCTTTCTACCCGGTGTGGCGTAGCCAAGCTCAATTGTTCTTCAAGGGCGGCCCCTCGTCTTGCCGATATGCCATTGTGCCCCATGCATGGCAGACACGCGTACATCATCTTAGTCGAGCACCAAGACCGCAGATAGCACAGCTCAGGGTCCCGCTCTTTCCTCGGCGTCGTGCCCGTCGCTCCTGCCGCCCGGGTTCGTAGAACAAAGTGGACCACGGCTTGCCACGTGAGAATGCGGTGGGACTGGACCCGGCCTCGTGGGAAAGACACCGCGGACAGGGAAGGAGCGAGGGACTCCCCGTCCGCGACATAAAAGGAACTGTCGATCCGCCTCGACTTGTTTTTCCTCCCCTTCTCATCCATCCTCTTCCTCCTCCTCCTCCTCCTCCTCCTCCCCCTCCCTCACCTCTTCTTTCACCTCGTCACTTTTGTGCACCCTTGATGCCAGGTTTGATGATTGCTTGCTCCCCGGCAAACACTCACAACCAGTCGCTCCTTTAGCATCTGCTTTCTTCTCCCGGTCCCTTGACCTTTTTTTTTTGTTTCTCCCCTCTCCCCTCTTCCCTCTACCACCCTCCACCCCACCCTCACCATGCTCTCCCGTCTCTCCGCGGTTGCCGTCGTGGCCCAGCTCGCGTGCGCGTGCGCCACCCCGTGCAAGCCGACGACGATCAACGCCACCGTCACGTCGTGGCTTGCCAAGTACCCCGGCTCCACCGTCAAGGACGTGGACGTCGCCATCGTCGGCGGCGGCTCGTCCGGCTCCAACGCCGCCATCCACCTGTACGACGAGGGTGTGTCCCTGGTGCTGATCGAGGCCCAGGCACAGCTGGTATGTTGCAGTCGCGCCGCGTAAATAAACAGCAAAAAAAAAAAAAAAAAAAAAAAAAAAAACACGCGCTGACACGGGCATGATAGGGCGGCATGGTCAACAGCTACACGGACCCCACCTCCGGCAACGTCCACGACTGTAGGTAGTCCCCTTTTTTTGCCGCGGTTGTCGGCCAACGGCGAGAAAGAGACAGCATGTACTAACACCAACGCAGTCGGCGTGGCCACGTTCACCAACTACACGGGCACGGAGGCGTACTTTGAGCGTCTGGGCATTTCCGTCACGAACCCGACGTTCCTCACGACGGACCCGTACTACATGGACTTTACCACGGGCGAGACCGTCAACTACACCGCCCCCAGCATCACGGACGAGTTCGCGGCCCTGGCCACCTACTACGACGTGGCCACCCAGTACTCGGACCTGTACCTGCCGTCGTATGCCAACTGGCCCGCCCCGGCAGACATCCCCGAGGACCTGATGATGCCGTTTGGCGACTTTGCCGTCAAGTACGACCTGAACGCCACCATGCTCGTAAGTCTGCTCTCTCTCTCTCTCTCTCTCCCGCGGCGCGTTGTTTCGTCCGGCATGCTGACACGCGCAGCTCATCTGGGCCGGTATTGGCGCCGGTCTGGCCGACATGCTGAACACGCCCACGCTGTACCTGATGCAGACGTTTGGCCCCAAGACCGCCGCCGTCTTCCTCGGCAGCGACGTGCAGTACGTGCCCACGTCTGGCCGCAACCAGGACATCTACGACACCGTGGCCAGCATCCTCGGCAGCCGTGTCCTGCTCAGCACCAAGGTGGTGGAGTCGGTGCGTCTGGCCGACAACCAGGGCGTGGCGCTGCTCCTCAAGAACCAGACCTCGGGCGCCCACAGCATCATCACGGCCAAGCGCCTGGTCATGGCCATTGAGCCCACGGCCTCCAACCTGGCGCCGTTTGCCGCCGACAGCACGGAGACGGCCGTCTTCAACAAGGGCACGTGGAGCGTGGTCAGCGTCGGCCTCGTCTCGCACCCGTCGCTGCCCACCAACGGCCTGATCTACAACCTGCCCGCGGCCGCTGCCGACGGCAACTACTTTGCCTACCCCGAGCCTCCGTTTGTCGACTACTTTGAGTACGTCGGCGACGGCCTGTTCCAGACCATTGCCGTCGGCTGGGAGAACTTTACCGCCGCCGAGGCCCAGGCCCTGGCCAAGGAGGCCATTGAGAAGCTCGCCGACGCCGGCACCATCCCGGCCACCGACGGCGTCGAGCTGACCATCAACGCCTGGTCCGACCACGGCCCCATGGACATGCGCGTCACCAAGGCCGACCTGCAGGCCGGCTTCATCCAGAAGATGTACGCCCTGCAGGGCCACCGCTCGACCTACTGGACCGGCGCCGCCTTTTCCAACCAGCTGTCCACCTACCTGTGGGCCTACAACGCCGACTACCTCATTCCCCTGGTTGTCGACAGCTTGTAAGAAAAAGACCTGCACGAAAAGCCTGCAGGCGGCTGGATGACAACAAGTACGAGACGTGACGAATGGCAATGTCCTTACCCAAAATATCAAGCTTTTTTTTACCTTGTGCGTGCAATAGCACATTGCCCTTTTTTCCCTTTTTTTTTCGCCGTTTTTTTCATATTTCTGTTGTAAATGCATGTCAGCGCGAATTTCTGTCTTCCCTTTTTCGTCCTTCGTTCTTCAGAAATACATCTTATTAATACGGCGCATCTCGCAGTTAGCTACTTGTTTTCTTTTTTTCTTTTTGTTGGGATGCGTGATCTTGTACATATTTTTTACTACGCTTTTCATTATACAGCTTTTCTTTGTCCGTCCAACACGCTTCTATCGACCGTAAAAGTCAGTGTCTGTTCTTCCGTTCTATGTTCTCGCTTATTTCTCGGAAAGCCAGAGAAACAAACGAGTGAACGGGGCGGGCATAAATTGAGGGAATAATACACAACAGCCCTTGCAGGCCTCCCATGAGCCGGGACGACACCGGACGACGAGCGGCCAAGCAGCGAGTTCGGCAGACCATCTGGCCGCCAAGCGGCCTTGACGATATTTGTCTGCCCCTTTTTGTTCTGGTATATTTTCCCCTGCCGCTTATTCTAGACCTACGAATCCTCTGCTCGGGCACTTCTTTCCCTCTCGACGGCATCTTCACGCGCCCGATCCCGGGCTGGTGTCGATTTTGACGCGGTGACGAGCTCGCCGTGTCGGCTGTGCCGCTCGGGTGGGAGAATCGATGAAAGACAGCCCAAGGCCCGGCGAGATCGGAGCGTGAAATGGCCTGCGTTGTCCTCCAGGACATTGATGCGCAGACTAGGCAAGGGAAAGGAGACAGCACAGGGCCGAGGCGGGGGAAGCCATGTATGTCGTTTTGCTGGTCCAGCAGGCCGTTTTTTATTTTTCCATGTGACGGTTCTTCTTTTTCTTTTTCTTCTTCTTCTTCCTCTTCTTCTTTTTCTTCTTTCTTTTTTTGATTTTTCTTCGTTTTAATCACTGCCCTCCGTCATATGCCACCTCCACATTCTCAGAGTCCCAGTCAACAAAAGCGCAAGGGACATCCTGGGCACCGACCCGACATCCGCAGTGTCTTTGTCGTGCTGCATCAGGCAGGGAAAAAGAAAAACACATGTCCGAGGACGTCCAGCAGGCGGAGAATCCTGTGCTCCTGCAGTGGCCACGGAACATTGGCCGATCGCCTGCCACGACGATCGGTGCCACGCGAGGACTGGTGTCCAGTGTCGGCAGTACGACGCTCGCAGAATTCAGAAAGGGGGGAGGTAAGAGAAGAAAAGAAGAAAAAAGAAAAGAAGAAAAAAAAGGACAGCCGCTCCGCCGCCTCCGCGACGCGCGTCAGCTCGTCAACTCGCTCAACAACCCTCGCACTGAGTGGGATGCCGGCGCGGCCGCTGCCTGTCCTCTTGTGCCCGCCTTGTCGATGGCCTGTGCCGTGTTGTCATGATGGAGGAGAGGCGGCGGTTGTTCGTTGCTTTCAATTAATTCTTTGCTTGTTTTCCTTTGCTCGTTCCAGAATGCGCCGCTGCCTCTCCATTCGTTTCTGCCCGCTCTGGTCGAGATATAGGGCTGTCCGTTTCTTGTTACGCAAAACGCAACACGGTCCACTGGACCGCACACAACCATGGGAGTTTCAGACGCACGCCGAGGATGCCGCGAGACAGTTCCGCTTGGTGCGCTGTCGGACATCCGGGCGGTGTCTCCTCTCTTTCAGCAGTCTCTCCGTGTGCGTCCGTCGCACATGCGGCAGCACGTCGCCGGGCACCTCGACTGCCGCGCCTGCGTCGTATGGTGGTGCCGGTCTCTGCCCGGGCGAGACCGTGCTGGCTGCAGCTGTCTCGGATCCTGTGCTCGTGTCTGTGCGACGCGCGGTCCTCGCGTCAGGAAAGTTTCGACGGTCGGCAAGAGCCACCCGGGACCGGCCAGGCTCAGGCCAGCACCGGCAGTGCGGTGGGCCGGCATCGAGGGGCCGGAAGAGCGGCCGGTCTCTCTCTGCGCATGATGGGATGACGTTGGACAGAGTCCGTTGGTGTCGGTCGCGCTTGCCTTGTTTGCGTTGTCGGCCCCACTGCCCAACACTTTAACGACAACCGCATTGTCACATGACAGAAGACCACCGGCAAGAGCGGGTGTCGACAGAGGCATGCCGGGCACGGTGTGTGCAGGCAACGCATACCGCATCTGACACGGGAGAAAATAATCATATAAAAGTGAGGCCAACTCGTCGAGTTTGTTGTCAGGGTCAGATGGGCAGGGAGGAGGATGGGAGAGAGAGAGAGAGGCATCCCCCACGGGGATGGGAGGGACAGGGACGGCAGCGGAGACGACGTCAGGACGGTGTCCTGGAAGGAGACAACGTCGTTTTGTGCAACGGCTGTCGCTGTCGTTTGGTGCAGACGTTGTCATTTGTTGTCATTCCTGGCCGGGACGCCCTGTTCAGCATCCCGTTTTGGATAATCAAACGGGGAATGACGGCCTGTGATGCGTGTCTCACTGCTTGCCCGGGCCAGGAATCGGAAAAGGATCACGGCATTCGGCAAGGCTGTCCTCGCAGCTCGCCGTCTCCTGGGAAAACCGGCATGCTGAGCTCTCCAGTGCAGATGGGTGGCTGTTGTCCGTCGTCGGATGGTCGTTCACGCAAGCCTTGTGCGGAGCAGTTTTGCAGTTTTTGTTTTCTTTTTATTTTGTTCCGGCTACGAGCGTTCGGTCCGCGTTCAAGACGGCCATGATCGAGGGTGCCCGGCAGCTGCACGCCAATGCCGTATGTCGTATATAAGATACATAGAATATCCTCGCTGGCTGCCGCCACCGGGCGACGGCGAGGGCTGCCAACCTCTGCAGCTAGCTTCATGCACGATGCTGCATGGCGTCCTTTTTGTATTTCTCCCTGCACCTTTTTGTGTTCCTTCTGTCCCGTGCTCAGTCGCCGTTCACGTTGCACGAGCACATGTGTGCGTGTGAAAAATGCACGCAGAACAAGAAAGAAGGCGAGAGCAAGAATGAGGCCGGCGTGTCTGATAGGCAGTGTGCTGTTGAACGGAACAGGGCATCCCTCACCAAGTGCATTTGTAATGCTGTCATTTTTCCCAGTTATCAAAATACGAGCAGAACTTTTATTTCTCCTTGTCCGCTCTTCGATACCACCTTTGCCGCCATGCATTCCTCTGGCCTTGTTTCCTCACCGCCATTGTCACCGGGCACATGCAGAGTCGGACAAAGCGGCCGTTACGCCCGTCATTCCTCTCCGTCCACAAGATACGAATATGTACGAGTACGTCGTGCTTGCAAAGACGGAAGAGGGTGGAGAATACCAGCAGAGCTAAAGGCAAGGGTCGGGGGACGCTGTCGCACTGCAGGAGAGTCGAAAAGAGAACGGCCGACATTCGCCATCGGTGGGGCCGTCTGCAACCTCTTTGATGTTACGAGGGAGACCGGCAAGACTGAGGAATGGGGACGGCGTTTGCCTGCGTCGTTTCGATTCCTGTTTCCAGATTCCTGGTTGCTCACCTTTGTTTACCTTGTGCATGCCAGATCAGCCCGTGCCGTGGAACGAGGCAGTGTGGACATTGCGTTGGATGGGTATTGTCTGCGTCCCTGTTGTATCTTACGAGTGATGGCGGACGAAACCTGGCGGAGATGAAACGTTTTTCCTTTTCTTGTATTTTTTTTTATATTTTATATTATTTTATATTATTTTTATTTTTATTTATATTTATATTTTTTAATGTTAATATTAATATTAATTTATATTTTTTTTTTACTTCCCCCCCCCCCCCCCTTCTATCTTCTTCTTTTTCCAGGCTCTGTCAAGGCACTTACCAACAAAGCAGACAATACAAAATACAAATACAATGACGACAATACGAGCTGAAAAAAGAGCCTTGAGTGGTTTAGACTTGCAAAGTACGGCCTTTTGCTGAGGGGTGGCCGAGGCTCCATGCTGAAGAACAACGGCTGGACAGCACAGGCCTGGCGGGGTCCGACAGCCTTGCTTCCAGTGGAGTATTCCAGCGGTGCCCACTGTGCAAACAAGGAATCGTCGTCGTACCTCGTAGGCGATCGCTGTGGTGGCCGGAGCCAATCAGGGCTGCCCGCCTGCGAAACGACGCGTCCGCAGCGATTTGTTGCGTCAAGTCAAGACGTGTATCTTACGAATACATACAGGGACACGGCCAGTAAAGGACCTGTCATGCTGACAGGTATCGTGTCGTGTATCTTGAATTACAACTCGAATTCTGTCAATTAAATTATTCATCAATTCATTCAGTGTCGTTTTGTTTTCCTTCTCTTTTTTCCTTTCTTGCAACTTTGGGTTGTCTCTCCCTTCCATCCGCTGCCTTTTTTCTTTTGCATTGTTTCTTCTCGCTGCCCATGGCCTGATTGCTGAGATACGCCTTCTCCGCCACCCCGCTCCTCGTAATTTGGCAATTGCCTCTTTTGCCCTGGCGTGGTGGTCCCTTGTTTTCCTTTTTCTGCCCGCGTCTTACGGCCCCTTTTCGATACGATCGTCTATCGTAACTACGACGTATGTACATATACATATACCGCGGTTGTGTGTTTCGGCTTCTGAGCTGTTTCTTTGGCCGTTGTTCTGTCACCAAAAGAATCAACTTGTCTGCGGAACAGAGAACAAAACAGAGAACAACCTCGAACAAGTCTTATCTTTTCATTCCGTATTCTTTCGTCTTCTGCTTCTCTCAGTAGTTCATTCTCAGTCTTCTGCTCTCCGTATTTCATTCTCTGTCTCCTGCTCTCCGTATTTCATTCTCTGTCTCCTGCTGCTCCCTGTCCATCCTCTTCATTCTCTTCATCATTCTCCGCGGCAACGTGCATGTGTATTGCATCCTTCCTGCTGCCCGCCCAGCATCACCGCACTTTAGCCTTCCTCTCGCTCGACATTTCAGCCTTTGCTTTGCTCATCTTGCAAGCACAGCTTGTCGACACGAGCAGGACAATGCCATCTTCTGCGGCTGATCTGCCTTGCTCTTTACACAGCACTGTAAGATACCTGAAAGCCTGAACTTGATATCCCCTGTGTGCTAAAAAGCTGCCCTTTTACTGCAGCACTGTACGTCGTAAATAGAACCGGTGCAACGGCCGCCTTGTAGATATTATTACGAGCACTCGTACTGTAGTATTCCCCTGAGCCTCTGCAGGCGCTGCAGACAGTCCTGAGCATTCCTTGGCTTCCATTGGTGCGTCTCAGCGACCCACCCACTTCGTATGCCGCCTTGTACGAGTACTCGTATTGGTAGCGCCTTCCATGATCTCCGGCCGTTCCTGCACCACAAACCCACTTCGCCTGGCCGCTCCTGCTTTTCGTGGGCATCGCTGCTGCACGTCTTGCCCGTGTCTCTTCAGCGTCCTGGCCTTTTTCTGTCGCTCCTTCTGTGCCTCGTCGGTCAACGTCCCCGCGCGCCTGCTGCGGCTTCCCAGACGCCTCCAGACTGCGCTCTTGCCTCGGGCGCCCCCCTTTTCCCCCCTGGGGTCCTTCCCAGACAACCGCACGTAGCATTGCTGCAGCAGCCCCCCGTTCATTTTCCCTGCCCGTATCGCTCTTCTGGCGCGCAGGCCGCTAGCCAGCAGCGGCTTGGTGCCCTGCAGCGCTGGCCGTCTCCCCTCTGGCTCGGCGCTCGCCTTCTCTCCTTTCCGACTCGCTCGCCTCGCCTCGTTTCCGTCTCCTTCTGCTTCTCCTTTTCTCTCGTCGACCTCACCTCCTCAGCGCCACCACCGCGTCCTGGTCGTCTCCGTCTTCCCTTTCCTCTGCTTGTCGTTTCTGTCACGTCCTCTCTTTCGCTTCCTTGTGTGTCCAGAGGCCGTTTCAGGCCGTTTCCTGTCCTCGCTGTCATCTTTCTTCTGTATTTTCTGTCTTCTTGTCTTCATTTTTTTCGTCATTTCTTCTTTTCCTCCGTCTTCTGTGTTGTTCTGCTGCATCCCGGGTTTCTCTGTCTTTCTACGTCCGCCGTCTTTCCGGGTCCATTTCGTTTGTCACTGATCGTCGTTTCGTCCGTCCGTCCGCTCTTTTGTTTCTCTTTTCTCCTCGTTTCTTTCTTATCCGGCTCTCGACCGTCTCGACCATCTCCGTCCCTCGACCGTCCTCCGTGCCATCGTTCTCATCTCGACTCCCTCCGAACCGCCCGCCCTCTCCTCCTCCACGACCAAGGCGCGTACGACGGCCAACCGCCCGAATCAACCCCCTTCCCCCGGCAACGCATCCATCCCCGATCGAGATCTGGATGCTCGGGACGCGTTGACCTGAACGTGGCCTTTGTCGACGCTGCCGGACCGTCCCCGATCCGGCTCGACCGGTTAGTCCTGCCCACGCACGCCACGCCCTGTTCTTTGCCCATCAATGCGTCTCTTTGCTTCGCCCGCTGTTTGATTGCCTGAATCTGCCCGAATCCCTCTAGGGATGCATTCTGGACAGGGCCCGCAGTGACAAGGGAAACAACGCACCAGCTGGGCCGCCGCTCCGAGACACTGCTGGCGCCGCTGCTGGCGCCCGCGTTTGCCCTGCAGTGATTCACCCGGTGGCATCCCTCGTTCACAGCCCATCCGTGCCTCCGTGCCTCCTTGCCTCCTTGCCTCTACCACGGCTCCAGCTAACATCCTCGTCCAGGTCGTTTCTTTGCCTCGCCCGCGGTAACATGGCTGCTTTGGTCCAGGGCTACTCCCAACAGACCGGAACAGTGACGATGCTTCAGACACGGCCCTCGTCCGCAGGAGGCATGCTCCCGCCCCAGGGCCAGGCTGCTTCCCCGTACGGCGCTGCACAGCAACCGCGGACCAGCTTCTACGCGGGCAGCAGCAACAACATGGCCGCTGCTCCCATCCTGTACCGCACCGCCACGGCCCCCATCCAGCCGTACGCGTTTACGTCCACGCCGAGCCTCAACACCACAGCCGCAACCGGCTGGCAGCCGCAGCCGCAGCAGCCGCAGCAGGCGCAGTACGTCACAGCCGGCGGCATCCGCTCCTCCACGACGGCGCCTTCTCTCCCGAGAATGCAGAGCTTCGACAGCTCGCTCAGCCTGGGCCGCAGTACGCGGCAGCAGCAGGCCGGCGTCTCGGCGGCCGGCGTCTCCACGGGCGCCGTCCCTGCCGCGCGGTATGTCGGCAGCCGCGACGACTCTGCCCTGCCGGGGCCGGGGCTGCGGCGCGGGTCTGCGACGTCGCGTCCCCAGTCCGCCTATCTGACGGGCTCGGCGCCGCAGCTGTCCTTTACGCAGGCAACGCCCGTTCGCCCTTCCCCCGAGCGGTACCGCCGGCCTTCTGGAAACCCGCCCCAGCAGCAAAAGCAGACACAGCAGCAGACGTCTGCGATACCGTCTGGCTCCGGCATGGCCAGCGTGGGCCACTTGTACGCGTCTTCTAGCGGCAGCGGCAGCGGCAGCAACAGCAACGGAAGCAACGGCAGCAACAGCAGCTTGCCCGACCAACGAAAGATGGTTGCCATGCGGGCTCAGCCCCAGCTGGTCGACATCCGCCCAAAGAGCTTCCACGACAGCTCGCTCAGCGGCCTGGCCGCAGACGACATCCAGCTGCACCGCCAGTCCGGCGACGACGCTAAGCGCTTCCGGCGCCGCAGCATGCCGTCGCTCAACGCCGCCGAGTACACCATTGCTCCCGTCTTCCAGAAGCCCGACGAACTCCGACGCCAACAGCCCGCCTCGCGCAGCCCGACCAAGGACAAGTTTTCGGCCCCCGCGCTCTCTCCGCGCGCCGTCGTCATTCACAACAAGGCTGGCAGCTCCGAGAGCATTGCCTCGAACCGGAGCGGATCGCGGCCGTCGGTATGTTTGAACCCCATGTTGCGTAGTGCCCATTCCTCGTCTCTGCTCGATTAATCCATGCTAACATCCATCTCAGTCGACCCCTGCCAGCCCTGCTCTTGCCAGCCAGGAGGACCGAGACGCCGACAAGGCCAAGGACCTCCCGCGACTCGTCAGCATCCCGCCCCGGGTGTCGTCGGACGCCACGGGCCGCCTTGCGAGCACACTGTCCATTTCCAGCACGGCTGCGGACGCCGCAAGCCAAGGCGGCGATGCCGGAGGCTCCATCGCCGCTGCGCCGCCGGCCGCCCACCGTCGTGAAAGCAACGCCAGCCCGGCCGGCAGCATCAAGGAGCCGGCGCCCCGGCCGCACGGTGTCCCAAGCCATCTGGAGAGCCCGGCGATGCGTCACCTGTCTGCTCTGAACCAGAAGGGCGGCCGTCTCCGCAGCAAAACCTCAAAACTCCGCCGCGCCTTCTCCTTTGGCAGCGCCGCAGACTTCCGCACGCCCGCCGAGCCGGAGGAGACGGCCGAGCCTGCTGCGGCGGCAGCGGGCAAGCTGCAAAAGGAGCCGACCAGCCAGCAGCTGTACGACGCCGAGCAGGCGCGCATTGCGCAGCAGCAGGAAGAGGGCGGCATCGGCAGCAGCATCTACGGCGCAAAGATCTTTTCGGGCTCGACGGACAACCTGTCCATCTCGTCGACGGCGTCGTCGGCCTCGATCATGATCCGCAAGATGGGCCGCGGCATGAAGAAGAGCACCCGCTCGCTCGTCGGCCTCTTCCGCCCCAAGTCGGTCGTTGGTGTCGCGGCCGCCGACGCACCGGTGGCGGCGGCCTCCGCCGCCACGGGCAACGCCGAAGCGGTCGAGGCGACCGTCTCGATTGTGACCGTCGAGGCGGAGCGCGAGCGCATCAATGTCAACCCCGACGTGCACGGCAAGACGGGCGGCGGCACGGGCTTTCCGCGCCTCGAGCGAAACTCGATTGACGCCTCGCGCGCCTCGCTGACGTCGGACCGTCTGGGAAGCTCGGGCACCGACACGTCGGCGGCGCCGCGGAAGAGCATCATCGAGGGCGACAAGGAGCGCGCCGAGGTGCTTGCGGCTGTCCGAAAGGGCATCCTCAAGAACACCAGCGGGTCGTCGAGCCCGTCGCGCAGCCCGGCCGATGCGCGCGGTCCCCTGCTGGAGCTGTTCAACCCCCCGGCGATCAGCGAGTCGCCGGCGTCGAGCGCGCCGAGCACGCCCAACGACGAGGTGCAGGGCCACAAGCGAACGGGGTCGGTGGCCATTGGCGGCGAAGACTACTTTGTGTCTGCTCTGCGCCTGCGCAACGACAGCCGGAGCGGCAGCAGCACGCCCCAGGGCTCGATGAAGCGCTCCGCCACGTTCAGCCCGCGCATTGTGTTTTACGACACGTGGCCCAGCCAGGAGTACGACCGCCGCGGCGAGGTTGCCACCTGCAACCGCCTGACGCCGATGCTTGCCCAGCAGATCAAGGAGGAGCTGAACAGCTTCAAAATGGTGAGTCTCACCCCCTTTCTCTTGTATTCTGTTGTCTTTTTCCTTTTTTTTTTCTTCCCTTGTCTAACCCCTGCAGGAAATGGAGGTGCACGAAAACTCAAAAATTTACACGCACTTTTTCTAATGATCACGGTTCCGGCGGCCACGCGTCAGCGCATCTTGTTTTCGATTTATCTCGCGTTGGCACGCCGTCTGCAGCGACACGCATTTTGTCTGCTGTGGCCGGTTTTTGCACACGTTTTTCGAGGCCACGCTCGATTCGCATTTGTATGGTGTCTTGGCGTTTGGTATTCTTTTTCCTGCGCGGCAGGTCAGTCCAAAACGATGGTCAGCACCCGGCAAACCTTGTGCGGCAAGACAGCAGAATTGCCAAAAAAAACACCCATTTCGTTGAGACATGACTGCCCGAACCAACAGTCTGCACTGGCTCGTGTTTGCGGCCGGCCGATGTGAAGCGACGTTCGGGTCGGCACGGCCACAGCCCACCCACAGACGAAGAGGAGAGCGAAGATCTCCGGACCCGGCAGGAGCAATTCGGTTTGTGTTCTGCCAAGCGGCTCGGAAGAAAGAAAACCGGTCTGGACCCAAACCACGCACATGCACAAGACGGGGCCAATAAACAACGACGGCAGCGGTCTCGCTCTCGTCCATGCCTTTGAACCGCTCGTCGCGGGTTGGCGCAGCAGGTGCAGCAGGTGTAGCAAGGGCGGTTTTCCTTTCTTATTTTTTTTCTTTTTTTGCTCGTGTTTACTTGTCCTCGTTGGTTATTAGTTTCCGTCATGGCGATTGCGCTTCATCTTTGTTTTTTCATCTTCTCATCGTTCTCCGTACATCTTTGAGAGCATCCTGTTATTTCCTGCTGCAGGCGGCCTAATTTCTGAGTGTATTGTTTAGTCTAGCAGCAGCCGCGAAATACAGACACGAGTGGAAGACGCTATTCTGTTTCACGGTACGTCAGCGGGCCGAAATACGTCACCAGCATGCGTGGGGCTGAAGAGGGCCATTGTGGCAGTTCTCGGCCAGCCAATCAGCACGCGCCGGCAGTGTCTTGGCAGCGTGCTCTCAGCCTTGCGCTACGGGTGTCCTTATCGCGATAAGAACGACCCGGAGAAACTTTTTCCATCGCGACTCGACCTCGACCTCGACCCCACGCACCGCGCTCGACGCAACAAACGAAACAAACAAAACGAACGAAACACGAAACGGACGAAACGAAACGCTGCTCCTCTTGCTGCTCTCGTCTGCGTTTCCGTCTCGGCCTGCTCGAAACGCTGGAGGCGCGCGCTCTCCGACGTGCCTGGGCCGCGGCTCGCCCCCCTCGACAGCCTCTGTCCTCGCGTCTCTGGCAGCGGACGGCAGCCACCATGCCGGCCGACGGCGCCAGTGGTGCCAGCGGTGCCAGCAACGGCCGCCCCAAAAAGCTGCACGGCCGCGCCTTTTACGAGAGCATCGGCAGTCCCAAATACGTCGTGGCGCCCATGGTCGACCAGTCCGAGTTTGCGTGGCGCATGCTGACGCGCTCGTTTCTGCCGCCGGACCAGCGCGCGTCGGTGCTGGCCTACTCGCCGATGCTGCACGCGCGCCTGTTTGTGGACAGCCCTCGCTACCGCGCGTCGCATTTTGAGGCCACCCAAGGCGGCGACGATGATGGAAGCGACGGCGGCGACGGCGGCGACGGCGGCGACGGCGCCCGCCCGACGCGGCAGCCCTTTCTCGACGGCAACCCGGCCATCGACCGCCCCCTCTTTGTGCAGTTCTGCGCCAACGACCCGGACGCGCTGCTGGGCGCGGCGCGGCGGGTGGCGCCGTACTGCGACGCGGTCGACCTCAACCTGGGCTGCCCGCAGGGCATTGCGCGCAAGGGCCACTACGGGGCGTTTCTGCAGGAGCAGCCCGAGCTGATCGCCAGGCTGGTGCGCACGCTGCACGAGCAGCTCGACGTGCCCGTGACGGCCAAGATCCGGCTGCTGGACACGCGCGAGGCGAGCCTGCAGTACGCGCGCACGGTGCTGGCGGCGGGCGCGAGCATCCTGACGGTGCACGGGCGGCGGCGCGAGCAAAAGGGCCACAACACGGGCCTGGCCGACTGGGCGGCGCTGCGGTACCTGCGCGACAATTTGCCGCCGGAGACGGTGCTGTTTGCCAACGGCAACGTGCTCGAGCCCGGCGACGTCGAGCGGTGTCTGGCGGCGACGGGCTTTGACGGCGTCATGAGCGCCGAGGGCCTGCTGTCGAACCCGGCGCTCTTTGCGCCTCCGCCGGCGGTGGGCGAGGCGGCCGAGACAGCGGCGGCCCAGACGGCAGCCGCGCCGGCCGGAGGGGAGGCGGACGCGCCTGCGGACGCGGCGTTGTACTGGCCCACGCCCGACCCGCGCCGCGAGTACTGGACGGGCAGCCGCGGCGGCAGCCGGCGCGGCGGCTGGCGCATCGACGCCGTCATGCGGCGGTACCTGGACATTCTGCACGTGTACTGCCTGGGCGCCGCGGCGCCGCCGGCCCGGCCGCCGCTGTTTGTCGTCGGCGACCCGGTCGAGCGGCTCGAGGAGGGGGAGGACGTGCTCGCCGGCGATGACGAGCAGCCAAAGAAGAAGCGCAAGCGGGACGCCGGCGACGGCGCGTCCGGCACGCCCGACAAGTCCCTCGCGTCGTCGCCCAACTTTGTCGCCGTGCAGGCGCACCTCTTCCACCTGCTGCGGCACGCCGTGGGCCGGCACCACGACATCCGCGACGCGCTGGCGCGCACGCGCAAGGGCGACATGGCCGGCTACGAGCGCATCCTGGGCGTGCTGGAGAAGCGCGTCGGCCAGGCGCTCGTGGCCGGCGAGGGCGAGGCGTGGGAGGACGCGTGGGCGGAGGAGGAAACCCCCGCGCCCGCGGCGATTGTCGACGACGCCGACTCGTCCGCGGCGGCGGTCCGGCGCTGCCAGCGGCCGTGGTGGGTGGTGCAGCCGATCCTGCGGCCCATGCCGGCCGAGGCGCTGGCCAAGGGCGCCATCCAGCTGAAGAAGAAGGCCAAGGCCGAGCAGGCCGAGCAGGCCGAGAAGGAGACCGTGGCGGCGGCAGCGGGTGCCTAGCGTACGCTATACATAGGCATGGCACATGTGATCACATAAAGAACAGAATTGCTCTATAGAGTACATTATCGGACGCTGTAAAGACCCTGATTACCTGACGTACATGGAAGAGATCTGGACGCTGCAACCCTGATTACCTGACGTACATGACAAACAGTAAAAAAGTAAAAAAGTAAAAAAAAAAACAGTAAAAGTAAACAGAAAACAGGCGCGTTGTGACTGCTTCACCGTCCCTTGTCCCCACGAGGGTGCTTGCGCGGAGGCGCGCCGTTGCCGGCGCTCGACAGGCTGTCGCTGCGGCGGCGGCGGCGGCCCGGCCCGGCGGCGGGGCCCGACGAGCGGGGCGGCGAGCGCGACGGCGAGCGAGAGGGCGACCGCGTGTACGAGCGCGCGTCGTACGACGGGCTGCGTCTCGGCGACCGCGTGCGCGAGCGGCCGCGCCGCGTGGCCGGCTGCTTGCCCTTGGGCGCGGCCGCCGTCGTGCCGGCAGCCGGTGGCGGGGTCGGCGAGCGGGAGCGGTACGAGTAGGAGCGGCGGCGGCGGGAGAAGGAGCGGGAGCGCGAGCGGGAGGGGGAGCGAGAAGGAGACGGCGTGCGGCGCGTTCTCCGGCGAGGCGAGCGGGTCCGTGAGAGAGACCGCGACCGCGAGAGAGACCGCGACCGAGAAAGCGACCGCGACCGCGACCGCGACCGCGACCCCGAGTAGGACGACCCCGTGTACGACGAGTACGAGCCGGAGCGCGCGCGGGCAACGGCCGGCTGCGGCTTGGGCAGGCTCTGCAGGCGCGCGCGCATGTCCTCGGTCAGGGCGCCCAGGCCGATGCTGGTAAAGTAGTTGATGGCAAAGCGCAGGCGGCGCGCGCCGTCGCCGTCGTTGTCGTCGTTGCCGCCGCCGGGAAACAGGCCGGCGAGGCTGGGCCGCAGCTCGGCGTCGTCGCGCAGGCGGCGCTGCAGCTGCGGCAGGCCCAGGGCCTCGGCCAGCTCCTGGAACAGGATCTTGAGAAAGATGCGGCTGGCGCTGGTGGTGTCGTCCTCGCTCAGGCGCACGCATTCCAGCACGTACCAGCCGATGGCGTCGCTGGCCAGCAGGTGGCCGAAGAAGCAGGCAATGTTGCGCAGGCGGTTCGTCTCGAAGCGGTGGATGGTGCCGTAGTAGCGCGCAAAGGCGTCCTCGAACATGGCGGCCCAGCGGCGGTTGAGCTTGGCCAGGCGCTCGCCGATGAGGCCAAAGAACTTTGTGTACGTCTTCTCCTGCGAGCAGCACTCGACCACCATCGACGGCAGCTCCGTCTCGCGGCCCTCGGGCAGCTCCACGGCCAGCAGCTTGTGCACGGCCTCGTCGGCGTTCATCGAGCTCTGGATGGTCAGGTAGATGGTGCGGCGCAGCGCCACGAGGTCGGCGTTGGTGCGGTCCTTGATGTCGATGGCGTTTTGCGCGGCGTCCGAGTCGTCCGAGTCCGAGTCGGAGCCGGAGTCGGAGCCAGAGTCCGCGTCCGAGCCGTCCTCGCTGCCACTCCCGCTCTCGCTCCCGCTCTCGTTCAAAATCTCCCGCCGCAGCCGCGCGTACTCCTTCTCGTGCACCTCCCACTCCGCGTCGTAGCGAAACACGTTGAGCGTGGCCTCGTCGTCGTACGCGCCGTTGAGCTCCAGCAGGTGCTTGATCTGGTCCTCCTCCTCGATCAGGTCCAGGTCCTCGCGCACGGCCGGCTGGTCCCGGAAGCCGTCCTTGCGGTTCTGGAACAGCACCTCGATGGCGTACTGCGTGCGCTTGTCAATGTCCGCCTCGTTGAGGATGTGGTGGAAGCGGTCAAACACCACCACCATGATGGTCGGGTTCATCGTCTCCAGAAACTGGCCCACCTCGCGCGTCAGGTGCACCGCAATCTCGACGCTGTCGTCCGTCGGCCGGTGCAGCAGCAGCATCAGCATCTGCGCCGCCACCATCTCGTCCGCCACCTGCGTGTTGACCAGGTGCGCCAGGAAGGTCGTCGCGCTGCGGCACACCGCCTTGTCGTTGCGCCGGAAGCCCTTGCGGAACCGCAGCAGCAGCCGCCGCAGCAGCAGCTCGCCCACCGCCGGCAGCTTGCTGTTGACGCACGCCGCGATGCACGCGTACACCGGCGTGAACGGCAGCGACGCGTACTGCGCCTTGATCAGGCTCTGCGCCAGCAGCCCGCGGCCCCGCACCAGGTTCTCGCCAAACAGCTCGTTGATAATCTGCCGCATGTTGCCCGCCGTCGCCTTGTTGACCAGCCCGTTGATGGATTTTTTCAGCGCCTCCCACGCCATGCGCTGGTACTCCTTGGAGCTCTTGTCCTGCACCTGCGCCTGCAGCGCCCGCAGCCGCGCCGGCGGCACGTACACGCCGCCCGAGCGCGCGTTCAGCAGCCGGTTGTACTCGGCCTTGGCCGCCGCCTGCTTCTCTTCGTCCGTGGGGCCGGCCGGCGGCGAGCGTCGACGGGGCGAGCGTCGACGCGGCGAGCGGCGGGGAGACGGTTGTGGGGAGGCTCGAGAGGCCCGAGGAGAGGCCCGAGAAGACGCTCGTGAGGAGGCTCGAGACGGAGCGCGCGGCGTCCGCGCGGCCGGCCCCGGCGACGGCGACCGAGAGCTGCTGGCCGTGCGGCCGCGGCTGACGCTGCGGTCGCGCCGCTCGGGCGACGGCGACGGCGTCGGCGACGGCGACGGCGTCGTGGCCATGGCAGGAGATGGGGTCGAGAGGTGACGAGGCCAGCAAACAGTGGCTGCCCGTATGCCGCTGCACGTATGGCTGCAACGAGTCGACGGGCGCTGCCCGCGCTCTCCGACAGACCCGATGAAGCGCTCACGGGCCGTGTCGCTGTGGCTTGCGGCGGATGCGGCGGATGTGACAGACGCAACGGACGCGGTGAGAAACCAAAAAGTCGTTTGTCGTGATGCTTTGGCTTCGCGGCGCGAGGCAGGTGCAAAGGAAAAAAGGTGGCTTGCCGCTGTGGCGTCAATTTTTTTTAGGCAGGAGGCCAAGCGCGCCATGCCGTTTTGGAGTAGGTTGCGTCCAGGGGGAAAGAACAGAACACGCTACCGCGGGAAGGCGCGACTACGACGTAATACTGGCCTTGCCATCGCCCCCGACTTTGCCAACATCAAACTTTACGAGTACATTGCGACATTGCGTCCTGTCGCGTCCATTGACTGTGGCCGTCTCCCTACGTCTCCCTATCCTGCCGCTCCTTTGCCGCGCTTTGTCTGCTTGCCACGGCCCCCGGCTCGCGAGCGAACCTCGTCGCCTCGACAATGGTGAGAACAGCAATTCACTCGGCCCTGCTCTCAAAGCCCTCCAGCCCTCCTCGAGCCCTCCTCGAGTCCTCCTCGAGCTCTCGAGCGCTCTCCAGCTCTGGTGCGCCTCGCTAACGCGGCGCAGTTGGACAAACTTGCGGGTCTCGCCATGCTCGTGGCTGCCTCTGTCGTCTTTCTCTACTACACCATCTGGGCTCTGTTGATGGTACGTCTCCTCTCGCCTCTCTCCTCTCTCCTCTCCTCTCCTCTCCTCTGCTAACCATCCCCAGCCCTTTGTCGACGCCGACCATCCGCTGCAAAACTTTTTCCCGCCGCGCGTGTGGGCCATCCGCATCCCCGTCATCCTGCTCCTGCTCGGCTCGGCCGTGGTCGGCTCGTTCCTCAGCATGGTCATGATCCGCAGCAACCGCAAGAAGGCAGCCAAGGCCAAGGCGGCCGCCGCCAAGAAGAAGGCGTAGACAGCAGACAGGCCGGGCCGCGCGCGGGCACGGGCACGGGCAGACCGGGTGCGGACGCGCGCCTCGCCCGGGGCACGGCCGACAAGACCCTGCCACGGCCCGTCAGCAAAGAATGGAAAAGGAAAAAAGACACTGTGAGGACGTCTACTCTGGTTTGGCAAGGCTACTTTTAGAAAAAGAGACATTGATTTCGCTACGACATTGATTTCGCTACAAGGACAGCATGAACAGACTGCTTGCCAGAGATGAGAGTGCTCGTATGAATACAAGGCATATCATATGTATGTGCTAGCCGATGCAACAGGCCCGCAAAAGGGCAAACGATACTCGGTTTCCCCAGACGCAGTGTCAAAGTCAAGTGCAAACACCGTCCGTTTCCCAAACACGGCCCTGACAATGGGGCGACAAAAAAAGATTGCAAGATGTGCGTTTTCCGTGTGTTTTTGTGCTGTTTCTTGGTGTTTCCAGTGCTTCGCGTCAAGACCCATGCGTGAAGGGAAAGACAAAAAAAAGAAAAAAAAGAAAAAAACCTTTGACTCATACGCGCTGGTCCGCAAAGTCGAGGACCTCGCAGTCGTCTTCGAAAAAACCGTCTTCGTCCGGGTCGCCGGCGGCGCGGCCACGACGGCGCCGCGTTGTCACCACAATCTGCTCGTCGCCGCTCACCTGCTCAAACACACGCTCCATGGCCGACGCCGGCAGCGCCCGCGTCTCTTCCGAGCGAATGCTAAGCGACTCCTCCTCGGACATGGGCGGGAACCCGGTGTCCACCAACGTCGCCACAATGGGCTGGCCAAAGACCCAGCTCGTCCCGGTGCTGGCGGTGGCCTGACCGATGAGGCCGCTGCCGTTGTCCGGAAAGACTGGCACCGGGCCCGGCTCAAACACCCGGGGCTTTGCCGCTGCGGCCCTGGCCTTTTTGGACACCTTCTTTCCGTGGGCCGCAGGCAGCGAGAGCAGGTCATCGTCCAGGGGCGAGGCCGAGAGCGTCAGCGTCGGTGTCGCCGTCGCTGTCGCTGTCGCTGTCGGTGGCGGCGGCACCGAAATGGTCAGGGCGGAAAACGCGGCCGTGGGAGGCTCGTGAAGAACGGCGGCCGGCGCCGGCGGCGGAGGATAAAACAGAGCGGAGGCGTGGCCGCCTTGGCCGCCTTGGCCGCCTTGCTGTGCAGGGTCGTACTCGTAGAGCGCGATCCGCCGGTCCGTGTGGAACGGCTGGTACGGGGCGCTGGACTCGATCTCGGCGTGCGGAATCGAAGAGGCCACGCCGCCCGCGTCCGCCGACGGCCGCCGCGCGTGGCTGGCGAGGACCATGGTGTTGGAGCCGGCGTCCGTCTGCTCAAAGTCCAGAAAGGCGTCGGGGTCCAGGTAGTGCTGCACGTGCGTGGACAGCAGGTCGTCGGGCAGGCGCGGCACCCGCAGGTCCTTGTTGAACCCGAGGTGCAAGACGCGCTGGCCCGACGACTTTTTGCGCGTGCGGCTGACAAAGTTGCGCACGAGGCCGTCGCCCAAGACAAACAGGGAATGGTGGCGCTTGCCGGCCACCCAGGCCACGCACGCGGGGCCGGGCGCAGAGGGGCCGGACGGCAGCGACACACGGCTTTCGCCAGTGTGGCGGAGCTGCTTGATCGCGTGGCCCGTCTTCCCGAGCGAGTGGCTGATGCCCGCCGCAAGCATCTTGCCGCCGTGGCTGGCGTGGTCCACGAGGAGGGCGCCCGCCGACTGGGGCGTGTTTGCCATGTTTGCCGTGTTTGCGCTGTTTGCGCTGCTCCGGCGCGGCCGCGCCAAGAGCGGACGAGCCGCGTCAAAGGCCGTGGTCAGTGCGCTTGACGCGTACGAGACGGCCGTCGAGGCAGCCGCGGAGGCGGCCGTCGAGGCGGCTCCGGTGCCGGCACCGTCGCCGTCCGCGGCCGAGCCGGCGGCGGTCCCCGAGGCGTCCTGCGGGCGGGCCCCGCGCCGGCGGGGCGGCGGCCAGGTAAACGCGGCCGAGGGCGGGTCGAGAAGATGCACCGTGCCGCGCTCCGTGACCATGGCGAGACGCTCGCCGTTTGGCTGGGTCCAGGCCACGTCCACGATGCGCGCCACGGTCATGCGCGAGAACTGGGCGACCTGCCGCACGCGGGGCCCCGCCAGGGAGCCCGGCACGGGCAACGCCTGCAGCGGCGAGGACTTTGTGTGCTGGATGCGGAACAGGTCCCACACGGTCTGCACATCGCCCTTGGTGCTGGCGGTGAAGAGCCACAGCCCCGTGGGCGAGAACGACAGGAAGCTGCAGCCCAGCGGCGGCGCAAACGTCGCAATGGGGTGGACCGTGTTGGAGCTGCCCAGCGTCGTCAAGTCGACGACCGACACGAGCCCGGGCTCTTTCGAGACAACGGCCGGGGCCGCGCCGCCGTGGGTGGGCGGGAACGGGCCGTCAAGCCGGCCTCCATAGGCTGCTGCCGTCGGCGGCGACCGGGGCAGCGGCGGCTGCGCCGTCGTCGCCGTCGACAACGACGACACGGCACCTGCGCCCTTCCAGTAGCTGTTGAGAGCCTGCCAGCTCTGCTGGCCAACCCACTTGGCGCCCGAGATGATCTCCTGGGTGGCGTCGCGCATAATCTTGTTCACGACGCTGCCGGCGGGCGGAAGATCGACGTCGGCCGTGCTGGGCGGCAGCTGCGGGGGCGTCATCGTGTTGAGGCCCGGCGCCCGCCCGTGCGGCGCGACGGGCACGGCGGCGCGCAGCGAGATCTGAGACGACGGCGTCGCGGGGCAGTACGCCAGCCACTTGCCGCTCAGGGACAGCACGGGCTGCTTCGGGCTGTGCCGCGGCGACGGAGGGGCCGACGACGCGGCAGAGGCCGCCCGGGCGCGCTCGCCCTCGAGCGTCGTGGCGCCCGCGTGGGCGGCGCCCTTGAGCGACTGCTGCAGCGTCGTCCAGACCTTGCCCACAAACACAAACGGCAGGCCGTCTTCTCCGGCAATGGCCATCTGCCGGTACAGCCAGCATTCGCCCGTCATGGCCGACGACACGACAAGGCTGCCGGCGTCCGCCTTGATGTGGAAGGCGCCCGACGGAGGCGGGGCCTGGAAGATGGGGCTTGTTACGGCAATCTTCAGGGGCACCCTGGGCGCCTCGAGAAGCGTGCAGACGTGTCGGTTGCGCTTCAGCGAGTACACTTCGACGGTCGTCTGGTAGTATTCAATGGGCAGAGGCGCCGAGACCGGGGGCCCGCGTCCGTGGCCGGCCGCAAACTCTACGCGGGCGTCCGCGTTGGGGCCCTCTGCGGCGCCGGGCTGCGCGTGCTGCGCGTCCGATGCGCGGTCGCTGCGCAGGCCGCCGTCGGCCCAGTGGGCGGCTGCTCCGGCTGTTTGGCCTGCTTCGCCTGCGCCGCCTGCGCCGGCAAGGGGCGCTGGCGGCAGAACCGGCCCGTGCACAACGACGGCAACGAGCGGAAACACGTCGCCGAGGGCCGGGCTGGCAGCGGTCCACGGGAGGATTTTGGCGCCGTAGACGCCGCCGCGCAGGCCGGAGAGGCTGGCAAGCGGCTCGACGCCGCGCTTGGAGACGGAATGCACCTCCAGGCCGCCCTCGTAGCCGGCTGTGACGACCGTCTCGGAGCTGCCGCTGTGGTGGTGGGACAGGGGCAGGGTGTCAAAGCCAAAGTGGAGGCCGCGCTCTCCGGGTTTCATGCCGGCCTGGCGCGGCTGCAGATCGAGGTCGATGTCGGGCGCGCCGTAAAAGTGCGCCTGGGGCTGGTGCGGCGGCGGCGGCGCCATGGCGGCCACGCCCCGGGACTGTGCATAGTGCGAGTGGAGCGAGTCCCGGCGGTTGCCCGGCGGCGATGCGGCCGGGTGGCCGGACGTCTGGGGCAGGAACGCGTAATGCGCAGCCGAGTCCATGTGGTAGCTCACGGGCCGGCGGCCGCCGCCGGCTAGGCCGTGCAGGTCTCTGGCGACGGGGGGGGACGCCGAGACGCTCGTCGGGTGGCTGCCGTGGCTGCCGTGGCTGCCGTGGCTCGCGAGGCTCAGGTGGCTCGTGTGGCTCGTGTGGCTTGTATGGCTCGTGTGGCTCGTGTGGCTCGTGCCGTAGGGCCGCGGCGAGGACCACCGGCTCGGCGGAGACTCGCCCATCAGGCTGATCAGGTGGCCGGGCGAGCCCGCCAGGCCGGCCGAGAGGGCGCCGCGCGCGGAGGCAGTCGTCCACTCGCCCATGCCGGGAATCGCCCGCGGGGAGGGCGCAAACGAGGGGGCAAAAGAGGCCGGGATGGGCTTGAGCATGGGCGAGACCGAGGTGTTGCCGTTGGACGATGGCGTCGCCACCGGCTCGACGTCGGGCGAGTGGTTGGCGGAGCTGGACGAGTCCGACGCAGAGGCCGCGGCTGCTCCATTTCCTGTGCTGTGGGGGGGTTGCGTTGTCAGCGGCTCATGCTGCCACAGAGGACACGGCACCGGCAGCACGTACATGAACTTTCCCGACGCGTGCCTGGTCACCGCTGCGACCACGCCGCCGGCCTCTTTTGCATCCTTCTTGGCCTTCTTAGCACCTGGGGGGGCGGGGGGGTCAGCGGACAAGAGCACAGACGGGGCCGGGGGAGAGGCCGCTTACTAGGCATGAAGCAGAAACGCCCACCGCCACGCGGACGGCGGAAGGGGTCTGGAAGTCCGCGGGGTCCGGAGAAGAGCCGACCGCGTACGCTGTGCCGGTGGACCGAGCCTCGGCAGCCCACGCGGCCGGAGATGACAGCAAACGGGCTTTTTTTTCCCGGGGGGGGGGGCGATGACAATCGAGGCGCGCCGCAGAGCTTCGAGGACAGGGAGGGCGGCGGGAAGACGGCAAAAAGACAAAAGACGGAGAGGGCG
Source organism: Sporothrix cf. nigrograna (assembly GCA_019925305.1). Lineage (NCBI taxonomy): Eukaryota > Fungi > Ascomycota > Sordariomycetes > Ophiostomatales > Ophiostomataceae > Sporothrix > Sporothrix cf. nigrograna. The sequence goes on from JADHKR010000029.1 coordinate 217,943, forward strand.
AGCGAGAGTGGCGGGCAGAGAGAACAGCTGCGTCAGGCGGTCGACGAGGTGCAGGCGAGCGGGGGTTATGGCTGCGTGTGGCACGGCGTCAAGCCGGGGTTCGAGGAGGGGGGGCGGGCGGCCAGGGGAGCGCCGCGATGTGACTGGCCGGGACGAGGTCGAGATGCAGGACAGCACTAGTGTGCGCGTCCGGGCGGCACAGGCAGGCCCAAAGGGGAGAATGCAGTAGCACCAGCAGCGCGCAGCACAAGCGGGATGCAGGTGCCGCCAGGTTGGAGGGGTTGGCCGGTGCAGCGAGGGAGCGCGGGCGGTGGTGGGCAGAGCGTGAAAAGAGCGTGGTGGAAACGAGGGGGGAAATGCAGGGGCGGCAATGTCTGTGATGCGATGCAGGTTGGCAGGAGGGCGAGGAAGAGAGAGAGGAAAGAGGCTGGGTCGCTGTTTCCGTCACGTCGCGGTTCGCTGGCAATAGGGGCGCCGGATAAGAAGGCGCGATGGGCAACAAGCAACAAAGGCCTGGGCTAGATGGCGTTTCCCACGCCGTAGCTTCCATTCCCAGCGGGCGGTGACGGCGCAGTGTTACGTAGATGGGCCTAACATGGGAAGGAACGGGAGGGTGGAGCAGGGGATATTAGGGTCGCAGCTGCCGGGCAAACAGGCAGCACAAAGGGGATTCGCGCTTCTCTTTCCGTGAAGGGCAGCAGCGCTAACGGCGGGAGATGTATCTTGCACAGTATTTTGGCGGCGAGGTACATGGCAGGATACAAGCCTTCCGGGCGCTGTAGGCGCTGCGCGCGCATGACGACGGCCGTCACCAGCCATGCGCCGTGACCTCGCTAAAAGGCAGCGAGGTGCGGGGGTCAAGAGGCCGTATTCCTTGCTCGTGTACGAGTACGTAAGCAGGAGGGGGCGGGGCGTGATTGCACTGGGGAAAGCCGGACCCACTGATAAGGGCTTGGGGAAGGAGCGCTGGAGCAGCCGTCTCGTATCGAATTCCGGATATTACGATAGAGCACGTCGGTCAGCTGGCCAGGAGGCGGAGGCGCTCTGCAGTGTTTCTGTCCCTTGTTGCCGCGTTTTGTTGGCCGTTTCAGGCAGCTGCTCCGGGTCAGCTGAGCTGAGCGGCGTTTGCCTCTGAGCGGCGTGCCTCTGAGCGGCGTTTGCCTCCCAGCGCCTCTTTGTCCCGGAGCCCTTTTGTGTCTGTTGACTCCGGTTGACTCACACGTGGGCGTGCATGCGAGTGCATACGAGATGCGAGAGCATGCAGCGAGATGAGAGGAATGACGTCTTGTGGCGTCGCGTTCTCCACTGCCGGCATACAATAAACGGCGCAGATGTCCATGCAGCTATCCGGTACAGTATGTATTACGTAAGCAGCTGCATCGACGATGGAGATGTTCTCGCCAGGCTGGGAAGAACGCTCCGCGTTGCCGACGTAGGGCTTGTGCGGAGAGATGTCTTTAAGGAATAAACAACGGCTCGCTGGGTTTATGCAGTGCCTTGCCGTCCCCGTCGTCCAACGCGGGCGGCTGTGACGTGACATATCAAGTTGATTGAAATTGGAGGCATTTTGCGGCAGAATTGTCTTGCAGTAAACAAAAAGCAAGGCTGATTCGTTTGTCGACCGCCATGGCCGAGAACAAACGCCGAAACCGCTTGCAAGGGCGAGACAGGAAAGAAGACGGAAGGAGAAAAAAGAAAGAAGAAAGAAAAAGAAAGAAAGAAAAACAAGAAAAACAAGAAAAAAGAAAGAAAAAAAAAAGAAAAAAAATGAAAGGAAAAAGAAAGGAAAAAGAAGAAAAAAATAAAAACAAAAGCAAAAACAAAAAAAAAAAAAGGATTTGAAAAAAAACCATACCCTCGTCACACATAATCGTCAACCGCCTACATCCGCACGCCCCGAGCGCTGACCTCGCCCTTCTCGCCAATGTTGAGCAGCACCCGGCAGTCGGGACAGTACCATTTGGTCGTCCGCGCCGGCACCGCCGTCAGGCCGACGCACTCGAGGTGGAACCATTCCTGCTTGCAGTTGTCGACATTGTCGCACTGGATCATGGTGCCGAAGCTGACGCGGTTGCACACGCAGTACCGTGGCTCGTTGGCGTCAATGACGTTGCCGTCGTCGTCGACCTCGACGTCGCCGTCGCCGTCGCCGCCGCCGACGCCGACGCTGACGCCGCGCTCGGCCGACGACTTGTCGCGCCGCTGCTGGTGCGCATTGGAGCCGCGCTTCTTCCGCGGCGCTGCCTTCCGCTGGCCCACGGCGGCGCTACCGCCCGAGCTGGTTCGGCTGACAACGCCCGGAGCCGGCCGCTTGACGCGCTTGCCTCCGCCGCCACTGCCGCCACTGCCGCCGCCGCCCGTGCCCGTGCCGCCGCCCGTGCCCGTGGCCGGCCGGACGGCCAGCTCCGGCGCCGGCGTGTTGCGCGTCGTGCTGGCCCGCCGCGGCCGGTCGGCGGCCAGAGACGACGGCTGGGATGGCGGCAGCTGCTGTGCTTCGGCCAGTGCGGGCGCCGCCGCAGACGCTCCGCGCGACGACGGGCGACGCGAGACTGCCGCAGTCGCGGCAGCAGACGCTTCTGTCGTGGGCAGCACCGTGCCCCCAGTGCCCAGGGCGCTGGCTGCGCCGGGCGTGGCAGCCCGCGAGGATGCTCGCGACGCCCGCTGCGGCGGTGCGCCTGCCTCCTCGTCTCCTTCTGTGTTCGGCGGCGGGCCCCTCCGCGCCGGCTCCCTGGCCCGCAGTTCCCGGACGGGCGGGTGGATGGGCGTCGTCGACTTGTGCACGGGCGGATGGATGGGCGTCGGGGCGGGCGGTTTGAGCGGAACCGTTGTCGTTGTTGTTGTTGTTGTCGTCGTCGTCGTCGCGGCGCCTTGTGCAGGCGCCATGCTCGACGCGCTGCTCGACAGCGGAGACGACATGGCCGTCGACTGCCTGGAGACGGCCGGGTTCGCGTTCGCGTTCGCGTCCTGCGCCGCGCCGCCCAGCATGGGCGCCGGCACGGGCGTCGTGGAGTGCCGCACGTGGGTTGGCGGCGCCGCCGACGCGGCTAGGCCGGTGTTGCTGCTGCCGCTGCTGCCGCCGCTGCCGCCGCCGGCCTCGTGCGGCGGCGCAGACCCCATTTTGGGCTGCGGAATCGGCACAGGCGTCTCCGTCTTGACGCGCTTCGGCGCATCGCCGCCCTCGACCGAGTCGGCGACGTCGGCGGGCGCGTCGCGCTCGCGCTTGCGCTTGCGCGAGGCGGCTGTCGCGGGCGTCGTCGCCCGCGCAGACCGGCTGCCCGCGCCCGTCGCTGCCGCCGCTGCGGCGTCGAGCGGCAGGCCGGCGGCCGGGTACGGCGACAGAATCGCACGCGCCGCCTCCATCATCCTACGAGTGGATTCCTCGGCCTCCTGCGCAGCCAGCTGGGCCCACCGGTTGTTCTTCATCTTCTTGGCCTCGTTGAGCTTCATGCCGCGGTTCGACAGGTGGTTGTCTTCGGCCGCCAGCGCCGCGTCCACGCTCAGCGCGCCCGGCGGCGCCCGCGCCACGCCGTCGGGCGCCAGCGTCGGCTCGGGCAGCAGGCCCTCAAAGACGCGCCCGTCGGCCTCGGCCTTTTTCCGCGCCTGGTGAAACGCGTCCAGGTTGCGTCCGAGCGCCTTGAGCTCCCGCGCAATCATCGTCTCGCTCGGCGACCACTGCGCGTTCTTCTTCATCCGCTTCCGCAGCTTGGCCAGCTCGTAGGCCGTCAGCCGCAGCCACGGCGCGTCCGCACTGCCAATCACGGCGTTTTCCGGCGGCGGCTTGAGCCGCGCGAGCGCCGTGCTCGTCGAGATGTACGGCTGGCCGGGCTCGCGCGGCTCCCGCGCCACGCGCGCCTTGGGCGCCTTGGGCGCGTGCACCGACATGGACGCGCCGCCGCCCGCCCTGGGGCCCTTGAGGCGCGCCTGCGCCGCGGGCGTCGACTTTCGGCGCACCGTCGGCGGCGGCGACGCCTCGTCCGACGAGGGCGAGCTCACGTCGCTCTCGCCGCTGTAGGTCTCGTAGTCGAGCTCGTAGGGCGCCAGCACCTCGCCGGGCACCGTGATGCGCGGCACGCGCTGCCGCCGCATGCGCTGCGGGCCGCTGCTCTTCTTCTGCTTCCCGCTGCCGCCCCGCGCCTGCTGGAGCTGCTCCTGCTGCTGCTGTTGTTGTTGCTGTTGTTGTTGCTGCTGCTGTTGCTGCTGCTGCTGTTGTTGCTGCTGCTGCTTTTGCTTTTGCTGCTCTTGCTGCTGCTGCTCGGCCGCGGGGTAGTTCTCCAGCGCCGTCCGCAGCTTGGACAGGATCGTCTTGGCGCGGAAGTAGTGCCGGTTGACGTTCTCGGCCATGCGCAGCGCCTCGGCGTGGGCGTAGGCGCGCACGCTCAGGCCGCGGCCGAGGTGGGCCGAGATATCGGCGCGCAGCTGCGCGGCCGCCGGGCGCGACGCGGGCGGCGCGCCGGGCAGCCGGCCCCAGAGATCCGTCAGCTCGTGCACCCTTGTCGACGACTCGATGTAGGCATCGTCGAGCTTGCCAATGAGCGTCAGCGACCGCTCAATGTCCGACGGCAGGTACTCGGTAAAGTCGAGAAAATCGGTCACGGTGGCCTGCGCGTCGGGGTCTGCGCGCAGGCTGAACGCGTCGAGGCCGCTGTGGCCCATGGAATGGAACGGCGCCGGCGAGCCCGCCTCGTGGTCGGACTGCGCGCCCGCCGGTGCCCTTGCTGCCGGCGGCACGGGCGGCGGGGCGATGTGCGTGGACCGCAGCGGCCGCGGCGTCGTCTGGTGCCTTGGCGAGACGCTGCCGTCGGCAGGCTCTGCCTCGGACGCGACGCTCATCTTGCCGCCGGCCGGGGTGGGGGGTGTCTGCGGAGGAGACGGTCCTTTCTTGTTCACGCGGGCGGGGCCGTCGGCCACGCCCCTGTCAACGCAAGCGCGAATAGGCAGTCGTCAGGCGTTGCTCTTCTTTTCTTTGCTCTGCGCTGATGCGCGCCGCCGTGCGCATCTCAACAAGGCGCGGGAGAAGGGCGGCGTCGTGATGGCGAGCGTCGGGGATGCGGTGGCTCAGGGGCCGCGCGCTGCCGGACAGGAGGTCGCGCCAGGGGCTAGAGCCGTGTGGAAGCAGCTCTCCGTAGCGTGCTCCAGGAATACGTGCTATGCAAGAGCAGGCGTCGGCGAGGTGGTGCGCGGGCGCGTCGCAAGTCGTTGGGTTCGTGATGCTGAGGAGGTCTTTAAGGCGCGTCTTAGCGTTGTCGAGCAGATGTTGACGCTAGTGTCATTTGGTCTAGTGCAGGTGCTCGTCAATTTATGCAATATCTCATATATTCATAATGGATAAATACAATATGTGCCTCAAGGCAGGCAACCAATCAAACAGCCAGATATCCCAAGCAGCAAGCAGAATCATACGCATGCCCAAGTAAAATGAGTCAAAGACGGTGGAAGAAGAAACAGAAAAGGAAAACAAGGAGGAATAAAACCAGAAAAATGAGAAAAAAACATATCAAGACCACAAGAAAAAACAAAAGGAAAAGAAGAAAAAACAAAACAAAGGAACAAAAAAAACAAAAGGGAAAAGAAAACATAAAAGGCAGCAGCTCCGCAAATAACCCCGGCAATTCAGAGCTACTCGTATGCCACAAGGGACACTGGAGTGACTCGGCAGTTTAGTGGGTTCTGTCCGCTTCTCTGGACACCGAGGGCCTCGCCAGGCAGCCGTGCCCCGTCGAGACGAGGCTGCTTTATTCTGCCGTTGTGTGACTTTCAGAGAACCATCCGTCTGCAGAGCAAAGACGGCTCACCTCCCACGGCTGCGTCTCGAATGGCTATGCCTCGTGCTCGGTCCGCCGCACCATCTTGGCGCCCCACACGGTTTCCGTCTCCTCGACCTCGTAGTAAGAGTCATCGCCGACGGTGGTCACCGAGGCGTAGGCTGTGAGGGACTTGCACTTCCTAACGGCCGGTGAGCACATGTCCGAATGGAGTTTAAGGAAGGGGGGACAAACATGTAGCCTTGGATGACGACGGCGCCCCAGACCTCGATGCTGTCGTAGACCTCAAAGTGGCCGTCGACGGTGAGCTTGCCAAAGATTTTGACCTTTCCCCTGGGTGCTGTCAGCAAGATGGCCGTGGACACGGATGGAGAGGCAGCACGCACCCGCAGCAGACATAGCCGACAACGTCCATGTTGCCAAAGGACTTGACACGGTCCCTGGCCGCGTTAGTGAATGAGGACTGGACGGAGAGAAGGTGGACGGACGAGCAGGAAAAAGGGAAAAAAAAAAAAAAAAAAAAAAAAAAAAAAAAAAAAAAAAAAGTAAACGCGGCCGGGGCACTAACTGGCACGTCACGTTTCCGCTGACGTCAATGTTGCCGTAAGCCTCAATCTTGTCCCGGACGACAATGTCGCCGAGCAGGGTCACGGAGCCGCCGCTCTTGACGGAGCCGTCGACCTCCATGGGCCCGGCGAGCTGGATGCTCGTGTTGGACTTGATGCTGCGCTTCTTCTTCACGACGCCGGCGGCCGTGTCGTCCGCGGCGTGGTCCTGCGTGTTGTAGTCCACGTCGCCGCTGGCAAAGGTGACGAGCATCTCGTCGTATTCGGCTTGCGAGATGGCCGGCGCCTGTGCTTGGTGGCCGAACGAGGGCGAGGGAGACGCGCCGCTGCCGGCAGGAGACTGTTTGGCAGGCGCTGGCAGAAGGGGACGCTTGCTTTGGCCCTTTGGCATAGTGCAGCAGCTGCCTTGGCACGGAAAAATGGGATCGAGAGCAGGGAACAAGCGCGGAAGAAGAGCCTGGACGGGGAAGCCAAGAAGGGGGGAAACGCAGCTTGCGATGGGAGATACAGGCTATTTATGCGGTCGGTCTGTGTCGGGACCGGGGAGAAACAGGCCCAGACAAGCCAAAGACGGCGATGCTCAGCCAAAAAGCACGCAAAAGTCTCCGACAAACGAGGCAGCAGAGATGGGATGGAGATGCACTGTCGGTGTAAGTGGTGCTGCTGTGGATGCCTCCCCTGGTCACGAGGTCGCGCCGTGCCTGGCCGTGTAAGTCCCAGACCAGGCAGACGCAGGGGCCAGGCTTTTCAGGCCGCTGGCAGCACCACAGAAAAGACGAAAAAAGAGACGTCGACGCCAAAAAACGTGTGCTTTGCATATGCTTTGCATATGCATCGCATACGCATGGACTGTGCAGGGATGTGTGTGAAAGGCTGCTGCACGGGGACGGGAAGCGGCTCGATGTGCGTTGCTGTGGACTATGACAAGAGGGGAAAGGCATCGCGGAAGCTAGAAGCAGGGGAAGATTGTGGTTTATATATAAAATGGAGGCGCCCGAGACGGGCGTTGTGCAGGCGAGTGAGTCCACACAAAGAGCAATGTGCTGCCTCGCCTGCTGCCGTGAGGAGAGTCTGTCCAGTACAGTCAGACCAACGCCGTCTGGGACTGGGACGCAACCGTGGTGCCCTGGCGTTCTCCGAAAACAAAAGGACCATAGGACGGGCAGGCAAACGGCGAGCAATCCCTTTTCTGGGCAGGTGTGTCTTTTCCAAAGATGGCGCTCTCCCCGACCGGTGTGGAGCGCACCAAGCAGTCGAGGGCAGCCTGGGATGGTGACAGAGCCCAGGCGGAGAGGAAAGAGTGAAAAGAGAAAAACGAAAGATGCCGGCCGAGAGTGGCGGTCATGAAAGTCTGCCAAGAGGCAAGACAAAAGATGGAGACACCAAGGAAGAATGGGGAAGGGGAGAGTGCGGTGCATTCGAGTCAACTAGCCCGCGAGTCCCTGTCAAAGGTATGAGTAACAAGCTCGACGTGGCAGCCTGGGCCACAACGGGAGAGGCCCAAGACTGGCAGACGTGCCCGTGTCCATGCCCGCGAAAGCACGTTTTCTCGGGTATGGGCAGGGGTAAGACGAGCTGGCAGATGTAGGCCGACGGCTGCAAGGCCCGATTGGAACAGAAAGCCGGGATCAAAAACAAAAGAACGGGCCAACCGCTGCGGCCAGGACGGCCGAGTTCCAGGAAGAGATGCTGCAGTCGGACCGGCAGGATGGATGACAGGATGGATGACAGGCGTTTTCGACGATTCCACGCCTGTGGGGAGACCAAGAGTCCTCGCCAAGAAAGCAAGGACGTCGCATACCGAGTCCGAAAAGGAAATCGGAACACGACGGCGTTGCGCTCGACGAGTCTGCCAGGCAATGCAATGTCAATAACCACCAGCCAATCAAGTGTTAGTAAAATTGGGGGCGGGGCCAACCGATTGCCGCCTTGCGATGTGGGGAGGAACAATCCGCGGGAAAGAGCGACTCGCAAACAACAGATCTCTTCATTCTGCTCTCAGGACTCTATAAGCACCTACGAGTAGGCACCCATACCAGCTGCACACAGCCGTGCTCTGAATTGCCCGAATACGGGTCTTTCTGGCAGAGAGGCGTGGGGCTAAACCGGGATTGAGGTAGAGTACAACGGACTTGCAGCCTCGCCATTAGGCAAGCCACTGAGGCAGACCAGGCAGACGGGACGGGAGCGCCCCACTTTGCTCGGCATTCTTGGGTCGCTCCTGCTGTTTCTGCCCCGTTTGCGCCGCGCAGCATTTCCGGGCCTGGAGAAGACAAAACGACAGCAGAAAGATAATTGAAGTTGTTTGTTGATGTTCACCGCAGGCTGAGTACGGGCGCACTCAGGGACGAATCGTGTTGTGGAAAGGCCTCCCGAGCAGGTGCAGCACACCGTGCCCGGACAAACGAAGAAGAAACCTTAAAAAGACTGCTTCCAGAGGGTGGGGAGGGCGCAGCACGTCTCATCACGCACCATTCGGCGGCGTGGGACGTGTCGTGCGGCGTTGTGCCCCGGCAGGCATGCCCAAGGCACGGTTGCACCGGCGCGCGTGTGCGGCCCGGGAAGACGACAACGGCGAAGCCAAGAAAACAACGTCGCAGAGAGGCCGCCGAGGCCAAACTAGACGTGTGCAGACGGGCAGGCGCAGAATGCCCGGTGCGCTGGCCGGGGGGCGTAAGAAAAGAGAAAAACGGCGTCTCGAATATGGAACGAAGGACGCAAACGAGCTCTGCGAAGCTTGGCCGGCCCGTGTCTGCCTGTGCTGGAAAGCCAAGCTCCCTTGGCACAGTGTCGTTGACCTCAGCTGCAACAAACTAGGACAAGCGCGGCTGTCCTAGAAACAGGACGCAAAAGAGAGAAAAAAAAAAAGACAGCGAGGGAAAATCGCAGGGAGGGGGGACGCGGCTATTCATCCAAGCGGCTGAAGAAGAACGCCGAGGCTGAAGACAAGCTTCGGAGGGAGATGCAACAAGAGAAAGAAAGGGGAAAGAAGAAAGGGGCTGGCCAGGTAGACGAGGTAAAAAAAAGAAAAAAAGAAAAAAAAAAAAAACCGTGACCAAAAGAGAAATCGACGAGACACCCTTCACAGCCCTACGAGGCGGTTCCGGGCAAATCAGCGTGCGAGGAGGCGCTCCCTCCATTGTGAGGGGCCCGCGTCTGCGTCTGGGTGGCAGCGCCCGCCCAGTCTCGGCCTCGCTTGGCTTGCACACGGGGGCGACCTGCAGGCACAGAAGCACAAAGCGGTTCAATGTTATTTTTATTCGCGGCCGCCATTGGCCTGGCCTGGACGCAGGTGATGCAGGCTGACGGCCTGTCCACCGGGCGCATGCGTCTGCCCGGACCCGGAAAGACGCCCCCGATGCATAAGGGCCGCAGGAAGAGAGAAGAGAGGCATGATGAAGAGAGCCGGGGGATGGGGAGGCCAGATATGGTGTTGTGGAGAGTTTTGAGAGTGCCTTGGCCGCCCGGTGTCTTGATGAGACGCAGACGGCCAATCTCTGGCCTAGAAGAAGCTGAGGGTGTGCTTAGCATTCACAATGCCTCGGAGATGCGCATCCAGACGCGGCGCTTGAGAATCTTTGAGCGTTGTAGAGAAAGTGAATTGGCACAAAACATACTGCACAGCGCGTTGATAAAACAAAGAATCCAAGCCCAACCCAGGAATAGCCCAAGAAACCCAAAACCTCCAGCTGTAGAGTACACCATACCAAATAGTCCCTGAAAGTGACCAAGTTGCCAGGACGAGGTGCCTTTTGAGGCTGAACTTCCAGGACCACGACGAGACGAGATACCGTGTTGTCCAAACCGCAACCAAAACGTATAAAAATGGTCAGCCATTTTTGGCCGGTGTTGGTAACCAAGAAAAAAAGAAAGAAAAAAGGGGATGTGTTTTTCAGTGTTTTCGTTTTCAGTATTTTTCGGTGAGCATCGACACCTCGCCACTGCTCAAACACCGGCGTAGCCGAGGCCAACGCCTGCAAAAAGAGGCGCCACAGCCCAGACGGAAGCAAAGGCTGCCGCGCCCACAGCATCGACGCCGCGAATGTTGAAGAAGCACTGCATAAAGACACTTGCGCCGACGGCAAGCGATAGGGCAACGGTGCGCACTGCGACCGTCCGCCTGTACACGACGGCACTGCGGGCAAAGCTCGAGCCAGCGGTGGGTCGTTGACCGAGCCCGAAAAGATACGTGCGCGCGGCAGCGCCGCAGACGAGGCTGAGGACGACGACGGGCACGCTCTGAAAGACAGCCAGCAAAATGCCGGTAATGGAGAGGGTCGAGGAGCTCGGCAGGTCGTGGGCACGGGCCGGCTCCACCGTGTGGATGCCAAAGAAGTGCACCACGAGCGTCGTGGGCAGATAGAAGCGGCAAGCCTGCACAAAGGAGAAGCTGTAGAGCGCGGCCGCGTAGACTGACGAGCAGGCAAACGAGACGGGGTCGTCGAAAATGCCGTCGAAAATGCCGTCGAAAATGCCATCGAAAATGCGGCCACCGGCGCGTCGGGCAGACGCCTCAGCAGGCTCGTCGTCGTGTTCACGAGCCATGGGATAGAGCGCAATGAGCGGCGCAAACTCGGCTACCAAGTCGAGAGCCTCGGAAAGGAGAACCTCGCCCAACGGCACGCCGTAGTACGAAGAAAGCAAATAGATCTGGGGGGTGGGGGTAATGTCAATAACAGTATAAGAGAGAAAAAAAAATTAAAAAAAAGCAACAAGGGAGACGCAGGAGACGCACAATGGGTCCGTGGCACAGGACATTGATGGCCACCAAGTCGGCAAACGATCCCCAAGCTAGGACAATCTTCAATCTAGACGGCCGTTTGTGTCAGCAACGTCATTTCGCAGGGGGAGACCTGAGACCTGAGACCTCAGCGCACGGGCACATACATGCGAACAGCCAATGTGGCCGCGAGCGGTCCGATAGAGGGCACAGCAGCCGTGCCAAGGTACAGCGTCCACGGGGCCCACGTCTGCGACCAGTGCCTCAGGAGCCATGCCGCGGCGACGCGCACGCCGACCGAGAGGCCCAGCGAGACAAAGGCGCAGACGTAAATCAGCCCGCGGACAGCGCCCGCGTCGTCGCCCAGGCGGCGCGCCAGGGCGCCGGGCAGCGGCCACGCGGGCGCCGCGCCAAAGGTATCGGAGAGCTCACCCACGACCTTTTTGGCCTTGCGCAGGCTGCGGCCCGCGTCCTTTTTCGCGGCCGACGCCGTCTTGGCAGCCGGTTTCTCGTCGTCGTCGTCGTCGGTACCGACGCCGCCCTCCGAGCGGCCCGTCGGCTTGCTCTTGGGCCGGTGGTTTTTTTTGGTCTTTTTGGGCGACGCCTCGACAGGAGCAACGGCGGCCGCCCGGTGGCGTGTCGTCGGCGGCGACGGCGACGTGTCCGCAGCCACGGTCACCGAGTCCTCGGTCTTGTCGACGGGTCTGCTCGACTTGGCCCGAGCCATGTTTCGCGCGTGGCACGGGGGGTTGTCTAATGGCGTTGTCCGGATTCGTCTTGCGCGCTGGGCACGGATAAGTATGCGGTGCGGTTCGCAGTCACAGGTGGATGGTGGATGGCAGGCGGCAGGGGTGATGCCAGAATTTATTCACAGTCTGCCCGTCGACGTGCAACTTGATAAACGGTTGGCCTGCCGAATGTGGCCAGGCCAGTCGCTCTTTCCTTGCGTAGTCAGTGCCGTCAACACGCTGCCGTGAAAGAGAAGGTGCGACCTGACTACGGCGTGCCGCGTAGTGACGTCGTCTCCCCAATGCAGCTGCGCTACTTCTGGATCTAGCGAACCACCTTGGCGCGATCAGCGATCCCGCCTTCCCATCCAAGACAGTGGTGGGGCGGCGTTTACTGAGCTCCTGATATCGACTATTGCTCTGTACTCGTAGTTGTTTGCGGCCCGTTGTTTGCAGACTATGAACAACGCACGCTTTGCCGCCGCGCAGAGGGCCGAATCGTACCACGCCCTGCCGGCGTGTACTAACAGGAATCGCTCTGTGTTCTTTTGCCGTCTAGCTCCTGCCCGTGCCGCGCACGCTGTTTGGAGCTCATATCAGGAAGGAGGGAAAAGAGAGAAGGAGCGATCGTCCGTCTCCCCCTCTTTCCCGTTTTTCTCGCGCCGGGTGGTCGAAACCTCGTCTGCTCCTTCCACTTGCTTTTCTCTTGTCACTTCAGCATCATCAGGCCGCGTGCCAGCGTCGTCGTTCGCCTCTCTGTGACCTGCATGTCTCTTATCTACAGCCAAGTGCGCACTCGCCGTTGTGCCGCTTTCGTACCGACAGCAAAGATAGATGGGACGCCGCCATACGAGTACTTTGTACACACCTCTGCTCGGTCGAGCGAGTTTCACAACGTTGTCTTGATGGAGTCGTCCACGGTAGAGTGAATGATTTTTCGTCATTTTCTTTCTTTTTTTTTTTTGCTGCTATACGTCTGCAAACCATGCTCAAAGCCTGGGCCGGCCCTCGCTTTAACCTCGTGGGCGAATGCCGCATCTCTGCGCATGTCCCACTCTTCGGTGCCGAGATGCCAGGAGGCCGTCCGAGTCATCTGCAATCCATACAGCCTTCATGGGAAGGGCCTCGCCAAAATGCGAGGCCTATGGCGAGGAGAGAAGAAGGGAAAGTATACGTCGAATCTGATCAGCTGAGTCGAAAAGGGACAAGAATCATAAAAATCGTTTTGCCGAAAGGCCGCCTCGGTGCGCCGGCGTCGGGAGTGGCTTTGTTTTTTTGTGTTTTTTTGGTCGTCTTTTCATCTTTTTCGAGTGTTTTTCATCGTTGGCAGGACGTCAGCGCCGCTGCAGCAACGGACTTTTTATCGTCGGATCGTCGGTTACGGTTCGATTTCCTTACTCCTCCATGCGTCCAAATACGCCGTCGTCGTCGTCGTCGCTGCGCGCGCGCGACCGGACGTCGTCGTCGTCGTCCATGACGCTGTCGCCGCTGCCGTTCATCTTGATGTCGTCGACGACGCTCACGCGACGGTCGCCGCGCGTGAAGCTCTCTGGCGCCCGGCTAGGGAAGCTGTTGATGAAGCTCGTGTCGCCGAGGGGCGTCGCAGATTGGCCCAGATACTGGGCGGGGACCAGAGGGACGGGGGGGACGTCCTGGGCGAGGCCGCGGTACGAGCCGGGCGTCAGTGCGGTCAGTGTGTTGGCGTCGCCCGCGCCGCTGTTGAAGCTGCAGCTGAGGGCTTCGACGGCGGCCGCCAGCTCATTGTCTTCCTGGCCGGTGACGTTCCGGCCAGACGACGGGGGACGCAGGTTGTCCCGGCTGGCTTGGCGCTGGTGGTGGGCATGGCCCAGGCCGGCACCGGCGACGCTCGCAGACAGGTTGGACTGGTACGAGCGGGCCAGGCGGGCGGTGCTGAAGCTCTGGTAGCCCGACACGGGCGCCTGTGGCGGGGACGGGTAGGACGCCAGTGCGCTCTTGGCGCCGTCGATGCTCATGAAGCCGTCGTTGCTCGCGGGCGGTGGTGTTGTGGCGACGGAGCTGCGGCTCTCCTCGTGCTGGTACGAGAAGCCCGACGCAGGCGGTGGCGAAGCGGAGCCGGCGTCGCTGGCGGAATCACGGGCCGAGTCGGGCGGCGTCACAGCGTCGCTGGCGCCCAGCTCGGCGTCGGGCGCGTCGACGTTCATGGTCACAAGCACGGACGCAGCCTCGAGCAGCTGGACCTGCTGGTGCTTTGAGATGAGGAGCTTTGAAGTCAGCTGCCACTCGGGGGTATGTTCCCACCTATTGACAAAGCAGTCAGCAACGAGCGAGGCAACGAGGCAACGGGGCAACGGGGCAACGGGGCAATCTCAGGGAGAGAAAGGAGAGTCAGGCACGTACAGATGCTTTGATAAGCAGCTGCTGTGCTTGTATCCCTTTCCGCACTGCTGGCAGCGCAGCTCGAGACGGCTGACTCGGCGGCCCTCCTTGGTCGGCTGGTCGCTGGCGCGGCGGGCGCGAGCCAGACCATAGACAAGGGCATTGGCGTCCAGGGAGGCGGGCTCGACGTCGCCGTCCGACGTGTCGTTGACGTCGTCGTCGATCGCGCTGCCATCGGCCGTGACAAACTTGCGCGTCGGCAAGCTCGCCGGGGGGGACAGCAGCGGCAGGCTGCCGATGAGTCCGTTGGTGCCGGCCGTCGCCAATGCTGCCGCCATGGCGCTTGTCCCGCGGGGGAACGTGCCGGGCGAGCTGCCGACGGCGCTGCTGCCCGCCGCCTTGGACAGGGTGCTGCGGCGGGCGTTGATGGCGAGGCCGCCCGCTGGCAAGACGTCTGCCTCCTGGATCATGGCGGCCACGGCGGCCACGTTTGCGCCTGTGCTGGTCATGCTCTTGCGGCGGTTGACCCGATGGCCCGCGTTGAGGGCGGCGCCAATGATCGAGTGGGAGCCGTTCCGCGAGTGCGGGACCCGGCCGGCCAGGCCATTGGACAGGCTGGAGCTCAGAGGACTGCCGCCGTGTGCGACGTTTGTTGCCGAAGGGCGATGGGCCAGAGGTCTCGGGGACGTCTGCATCTCCTGGCGGTCATGGCAAACGACGTCAGCATATTGGCCCTTTGCCTTCCGAAGCTTTCCAGCGGGACTCACCTTGGACGAAGCCATTGTTCGCGTTCGAGTGCTATCGGCCAACACGTTGACCGATAACAAGCACCCTCAACCTCTCGTCCCCTCCCGGCAGTCGGCTGCGTGTGGCGGGTGTGGAGGAGGGCGAGGCCGGACAAGGGAGCAAAGCCGCCGAAGGACTTGTTCACCAACGCAGCGGGCCAATCGAGGAGTCACTCAAGGCCAGCCAGCGCCCAGCATGTGTCTCTGCGAGCCGGGCCGTCCGCGTCCTGTTTCCGGGGGGGTTTCGGCGTCGTTGTCGTTGTCGTCGTCGTCGTCGTTGCCGGGCGTGCGTGTGTTGGCAAGACGGGCGCACGTACAGCGGGCCTGTGTGTGCCGTGGTGTCGTCTGGGCGGCGTTGGGTGACGCTTGTGGAGCGTTGGGAGGAGGGCGTGTCGCTGTGGTCGGGAGCGAGGCAGGACGGTGATGCAGAAGCAGAGCAAAGAGACAGATTGAGCGTCTGAAAGCCAAAAAGGGGTAGTCCAAAAAAGGGCGTTGGAAGAGGAGGAGGTGACGAGAAACAAAAGAAGAAAGAGAAGACCAAAAAAAAATAATTCAGCACCGAATTTCCAGCACAGAATTTCCGGCGTGATTGTGCAGTGTGCGGTGGTGTGTTGTGTTGGTGTGCGCGCGCGGAAGCCAAGTCTAGAGACTATGGGGAAAGAACGAGTCACAATGCCAGACCAAAACGGAAGGGGGAGGGGGAGCGACAAGCGAGCAAGGCCACTGCGACCCGCCGGCAAAACGCCGTCAAGGACTAAAACGGAAGGCCAAGGGCACCGTCGCGAAGATACGGACCCCCTCCTTCCGTGTTCAACTGCTCACGGGATGGGGCGCGCCACAAGACCAACGGGTACTTTTTGTCCTTTGTATTTTGTATTTTATTTTTTGGTCGTTTTGCCGTTGAAGTCCGGGCCAGGTACCACGGCCATCTACGAAGGCAGCAGCGAAACGAGTGGACACGCCAGCTGGCTCATGCAGTCTCCTGGCGGGCTGCAGCGTCACAAGACAAGTGTCGTAGGGAGAATGCGTAAAATTATCAAACACAAAGTGCTTACGGGAGAGCCGAGCTGTGAAAGGCGCTTTGGTTGTTTTGTTTAAAAATAACCCTGATTTTATTTTGGTGGGCGACGACAGCGGTTAGTACTTACGAATGTGAGGGGAAGGAGCGAGGAACGACAGAGAACACGATGGAACGAAGACTGACAATGAGACGGTTGTGGCAGTGGCAGTGGCGAAACGGGAAAGACTGCTCCGAGTGCGGGCGTTGCGAAGTACAGCTGCCGTATCGAGCGCAGTGTAAGTCGGCGTGCTGGTACAAGACAAGTACCCAGGTCGCACACGAATACGGTGGAAGACCCCCTCTTTACGATAAGATACATTGAGTATACTTGCGAGTGTGACAAAGGGCACAGTTGCTCCTTCCCGCGCACTGTGGTGTCTCAAGACACGGGGGCAATGGCACTTGTATTAAGTGGACCGCACAGTAGTGCGTTCGTCGCAACAAACGCACAATACTGTACCGTACTTGTCCGGCTGAGGGGTCGATAGCGCAATTGTTTTTTTTTTTTTTCTTTTCTTTTTTTCTTTATTCTTTTTTTGTCACGTTTTTTTTTGTCACGTTCAAGACCGTCGAGGCCGGCGTTTCGCGTTGCATGTTAACTCAATCACGGCGCAAAGCAGCGTAACAAGAAAGGGGCGACGAGTACTCGTATCTTATATTGTTTTGTCGCTCTTTCCCCCTTTTGTCCTTTCCTCATCCTAGCACCTTCCCCATAAAATGTGCTAGCCTCCCATTTTTATCATGGCGAACGTCTGCCCGTGGCCTCGTTCCTTCCCATGATGACCTGCAGAACCGGGTTTGCGGGCAATCACTGCAGCGCAAGCGCAATGCGTCTCGTCGGCCGGGATGGAAGGAAGAGCAAAAACAGGAGGCTTTTGAGAAGGAACGAGGGCAAGGAAACGTCGTATTGTTCGTGAAATTGGCCTCCACAAATACAAGGGCAGTGAGACACGGTCATAGCCGCCTGCATTGTTTGATAACTATCGATACAGCAGGACGACTTTGTGTTTGCAACCCAAAGGGATGACGACCCAGACGTAAAATGAGCTGGGAGGACGAGGGAATGAGCTCTTTTGGGAAACGACAACAACCACTTCCCTTGCTCCAGCTGAAGTTTTGGATAACAAGGGAGCATGGCCAGGATTCTCATTTGAGCAACGGGCCTATCAGCGGCCAAGGACGCTGTGTGCGCCTGAAGCCATGCCGTTTCTGGGTTTCAAACCCTTTGCCAGCTGGCTTGTTGAGCATACGACGTACTCTGTACCCAAACGGTCCCGGAAACGGCGTCAAGCCGCGTGTTATGCCTGCTCGTCAATACACAACTTTGGTACTACTTATGAGTGTTCAGGCTTTCGGCTTGGAGCACGTCGGTCACAAGACGTGATTTGGCGCTCCGTTTTCAAGAGGGAAAGGAGGAGGTGAGGATGAAAGAGGGGAAACCAACAGGACGAATCATGTGAGACAATGGGTGCATGCAACCCAGCAAAAGGCACATACAACTCGTACGTACAACCCGAGGGTGCGGCAACAGGAACGGGTGGGAGGCCCTCAAAACGAGCAACGGCTGACATTTTTGGAGACGTGCAGTGCAACAGGCCAAGACAAGGAACCCGAAGATGGAGGCGTGCAGCGTGCATGGCGTCTGCGGCCGGTCGTCTCAGGGATGACTGTATTTTACTCGTAAATTTCACCTATGTATGTTGCCTGCGACACGGCATATTTGTCAATCCGGCCCGGCATTGAACCATGCTATTGTCCTTGCAGGATATCAAGAAACACTGCGCTGTATACAGGTAGCAGGTTGCTGCACAACGTCTCGTTCGACGGCCAGGCGCAACAGACAAGACAAATACAATGTCTACGACACATGATGCGCTGTATCAAAGACACATGTCCGGCCACCTGGCGTCAGCCAGTCGAACGTTGTGTTACGCCATCAGACGTGCGTTGTCAGGAAGGAATACATGCCGGTACATGCTCGGGAATGTGAGATACAGAGGCGCAGCGAAGCTGATTCAACCCTGAAAATGGCTCAGCTGAGCTGTGTTTCCAAGAACGTCCAGGCAGACACGAAAAACAAATACGAAAACCCACAAGAGGCCTGAAAAAGAACCAGAAAGTTCCAAGATGCGAGTTCCCAACCAACAGGCTAGTTAACTAGTTAACAGACAACAGTATCAAATATATCGCCAGAACGGAATGTACTTTGAGTAAGATCGTAAACGCATGTTGCAAACCGTGCAGACCTCCTAGTGCCCTTTTTTATCTCCAGGAAAAGACATACGCCCCCCCCCCCCCCCAAGCCGTACTGCTTTCTATGGCGATGTCGGAGGCTTTCAGTTTTTGAGAATACATGTACGAGTACGCTTCAACAGACCGAAAGGCGACTGCGCAGTGGGGCAGCAGAGAACGGCAAAGGGAGGATCGGTGGACACGAAAAGATCAAAAATACATTCGCTCGTACTCATAATTCAAAAGCCCGCCAGAGTAAAACCACAACAGTGACGACGTGCAAACCCCCACTCAATGCCCACCCACAGGCAGGGCAGAAGACATCCCATACAGGCTCCGCTGTCCGTCGATTGCCCGCAGGGATTGCCCGGCGGTTGAGGCAATTAATACGGCTATCAGATGGTTTGCTGCGCAGCGTCGCGACATGGCAAGACGGAGCATTGAACAAGATGAACGAGCACGAGGGCTCAGGGGCGCGAAACCCCAATCGAGGACAAGGGATAAGTGAAATGCACAACAATTTTAGCTTAGGGCTTGCCTTGGAATTAAATATTCTTTCTTGATATCGCATCGGCCTTCCAGACTGTCGATCGAGGGATAGATATCAACCGCTAAATTGTTTCCTGGGATGTCGCCATTATGGAGAACGGCACAGTAGCAGGGCACAAGAAAGGGGAAAGCGGGAAATAATTATTGCTTTACGAAAGCGCACAAGTGGTAAAGATAGGACTCTTCCTGGATCGACGATTAGACATATGGAAAAAAAGCCTGGGCAAAGATAGCGGGCCTTTTAGGTTGCCCCCTGTATTTCTAGACCCTACGATAATACAACAGGTTTGTCCCGGGTTCTGGGACAACACGTGCTGCAGGCCTCCCGCAAGCAGCCCAGCGCCTAGCTCGCACCGTTACGGCGGCGCGGCGGCCGTTTCCATGAGTAATAGACGTTGTTCAGACGTTGCGCAAAGGCCCCCAGGGCCGTACAGACACTGTGCCGGGCCGGGGGCGGGCACCTTCCCCCAGCTTTGGGCCGTACCTGCCGTTTCCTCTTCTCTTGCAACACCTCTGCGCCTGCCAGATCCGCAAACGCTTCTGACGGGTGGCTCTTTCCTGGAGGCCCTCTTCGACCGACACGCGAAACTACAGCAGCCATGTCCACCGACGTCTTCCGCGTTGGCCGGGGCGGCGCCGGCAACTTTTTCAGCAAGAAGGACCAGCAGGAGGCCGAAAAGCGGGTAAGTTGGCACCTTCCTCGCGCGTCCCACGCAACGCATCCGAAAGTGGAGCTGCAGCAACAACGATCAAAGTCTCGTTCTTGTTGCTCTTTGGCTCTTTGAAACGAGCTCTCGCGAACCGAACCCAGTGACTGACCTGGCCCCGCCGGCAGGACGTGGAAGCGCACAAGAGCGCGCCCGACGCCGCTGCCGACGCCGCACCGCCCTCCGCGCCCCCCCCGCCGCAGCAGTCGCCGTACACGCGCGGCGGCCGGGGCGGCGCCGGCAACTTTTACGACACGGCGGCCGTGGCCGCCGCCGAGCACGACGAGGCCGTCGAGGCGGCCCGCGTGCAGGCGACGACGGCCAGCAGCGCCCCGGCCCCGGCCTCGTCCCATGCGCCCGCGGCGGCAACGCCGTCGTCGGCGCGGTCGCGGCCCGGCCTGTCGGGCCGAGGCGGCGCCGGCAACTGGGCTGCGTCGGCGGCGGCGGCGGCGGAGCGCGAGGAAGAGCAGAAGCGCAGGGAGGCGGCCATTGCGGCGCAGATCCAGCAGGACGTCGAGGCCGGCCTGCCCATGCCGCCCAAGACCTACCACCAGGCGCCCGTGGCACGAGACCGGCAGAAGTAGGGGCCCATTGAGGGCAGGGGCGTTCTTTGGCCTTTTCTGGACAAGTTGCTTTGTTCTTGTTCGTTTTGGTTTTAGATATGATACCAATCCATTTGTGCACCGACGGAAAAAAGCAAATAAGAAAGGAGTATTGAAGAAAATGTACTGTCATGGCCGTCAAACAAGAAAAATCATGAAACGGGCAAATGGACACACGCCAAAACGCCAAGCCGCCAGAGCCCAAAAAACGACGTCTGGGCAGTCCAAGTGGACGGGTGGAAAGAGAGAAAGGCGAAAGGAGCCGTGAAAACAAGTTGTGCGCCGCTGGTTGCTTTTTGTCGGAGAGAAGAGAGGGAAGAAGAAGGAAGGGCTCCCCTAACCCATGTCGGTTCCCTAATCCATGTCCATCTCGTCGTCCTCGTCCAAGTCGTCGTCTCCGCCGTCCTCGTCCACCAGCGCCGACGCGTTGCCCGCCTCTTCCTCCTCCAGCTCGACCCGGCCGTCGGCCGTGATGCGCTGCCGCACGGCTCTCCGCGCCGCCGCCTTGCTCCGGACGCCGTCGGCCGTCTGCAGCTCCGCGTCCTCGCCCGGCACCGCGAGCGCCAGCGCCGCCGCCTCCTGCTGCGCCGCCAGCTTCTTGGCCCGCAGCTTGGGGTGCAGCGGCCGCTGGGGCATCGGCTGCAGCAGGTGGCCGTGCTCGGCAACGAGCTTGCGCGCCGCGAGCAGCTCGCGCTTGCGGTTGCCGGCCATGCGGCGCTTGTAAAACATGCGCTCGCGGCGGGCGCGCACCTCGGCGATCTGGTCCATGGCCTCGAGCGTCTTCTTGGCGAGCTCGCGGTTGTAGCGCACCGGCACGTTGCGGCGCGCCGCAAAGAGCAGCGTCGAGTCGACCGTCATCTCCTTGCCCGACGCCTTGCGGAAGGCCTTTGTCCACTTGAGCTTGCGCGGGTTGCGCTTCATCTTGAACTGCAAGGTTGTCAGCAGCCGCCCCGTCTTCCTGCCTTGGCCCTTCACACACGTACGTTTTTGTGGCATTTGCTCCGGCAGAAGCGAAACGTCTTGCTGTCGTTGCGCACAAACATGATGCCCTTGCCCGGGTATGTGGGCCTGTGTTCCGGTCTGTCAGTCCACGCCGCTCCCTGCGCCCGCCATGCCGCCCGCCCGCCCGCTCGTCTGGCCGTCGGATGCGCCGCCTCGTCGGCGCAAAGCTGCGTCTGTTGCTTACCGGGAGCAGAAGTAGCACGCCTCGATTCTAGGAAGCGTCAGCAGGGCCGTCTTCCACGCGAGACTGGGGCACGACCGAGAGAGCCTCACCTCATATTTGCGGTATATGGAACAGGTGCTTGCTATGTGTCGTTGCGTGTCGGGTGGTCGGTGTCGACGTCGTGCGTCAAGTCGAGTTGCAGAAAAAAAAAGGCGGCCAACGTTCGTTTTGCCGATTTTTGGGGCGTACCTCAAAATTCTCCTTGGTGGGGCCTTATCGTTATCGCCGCTTCGGAGCTGTGGCTGGTGGTGTGGCGCCGTAATTGTGGGCCACTTTCCCCTCTTCGCCAATAACACGACAGAAGGGTTTTCTTCCGGGCGATTCCATCACGAGCGTCCAGTCCCAAGATTTTCTCTGCACCGGCACGACTCGCTCCAAACGCTGCCCTCCCTGTCCTCGACAAAACCATACAATGGCCTCTGCAGTTGCTATCGGCGCCGGCGTCGCGGTCGCCGCTTTTCTCGTACGCGCTTCCTCCAACCAAGAAGGAAAAAGAAAAACGGCCTCGACGCCTTGCTCGGGACCTCTTGACTGACCATCTTCCAGGGCCGCGCAGGACTTGTCGCGCTCCGGCGGTCGCGCGGCGGCGCTGGCTCGCTCGGCAAGGCCTTTTACAAGGGCGGCTTCGAGAGCAAGATGACCAAGAAGGAGGCTACGCTGATCCTGTCGCTCAAGTATGTCCCGGCAAGAGACCCTCGAAGACGGGCAGGTTGAAGACGAGCAGGTTGTGCTAACTGCCTCTCTGCAGCGAGCGCGCCGTCACAAAGGACAAGATCCGCAAGGCACACCGCACGCTCATGCTCCTGAACCACCCCGACCGCGGCGGCAGCCCGTACCTCGCCACAAAGGTCAACGAAGCAAAAGAGCTGCTCGAGAAGACGGCATGACACGGACAGCATCCAGCGGCGGTGGCACGGGACGACACGCTTCTCCTGCCGTTGCGTCTGGACATGTAACAACAGACCTCGACCACACAGACATCCTTTTCACATAGCATTGGGCGTATTTTGGCGTTTAGGGCTTCTTTCGCGGGGACGGCGTGGCGGGCAGACTTGGGCTTGGAAAGGTTGGGAGCAATCCTTTTCTTTTGGACGGCCTCGGCAGGAGTCCTTCTGTGGGAAGCGCGCCGCACGACCGGACCCTCTCTATACCATCATAATTCCCTGGAGCTGGAACGCTCCTCCTTCTCTGCTCACAAGAACTTGTTGAGAAATATTTGCAGTCGTGCGTGCACGTCAAAGGTCGATGAGGTCCTCCTCCGACTCGTCGTCCACAGCAGCCGCCATGGCTGTGGCCGAAACCGTCGCGAGCGCTCCGTTGGACGCCCCCGTCTCGACGCTGCTCCGCCAGTTGCCCAGCTGCCTGGGCGTGCCGTCGGTCAGCTCGCCGCCCGAGTCCCAGCCCGCCTCGACGACGCCTTTGTCGGGTGCATAGCTGTGTGGTCGTTGTCAGCATGGACCGGACGCGTGCACAGCAGAAGCACAAGACTCACCCTGGCCGGAGGCGCATGGCCTCTCTGCGCAGGCTGTCCTGGCGTTTCTGGACGACGATGCGGACCATGGCCTGGAGCGTAAACACTGCGTCGTTTCCGCCGTTGTGGAGGAAGCTGTGCTCGATTTCCAAGTCGTTGAGGACCGACCGGAGGCCGGCTTGCTGGGCCCTCATGCGGAGGTGCTGGTGGAAGTCCTGCGTGTCGACAATCTCCAGGAACATGTCGTCCTCCACATGGAAGCCAATGTTTTTCACCAGCGAAATGTCGCTCCGGATGTCGTGGCCGACCAGCACAACGTCCCGCACCTCTCCAGTGACTGACCGGGGCTGCAAGATGCTGGTGACGACGCCGAGAGTGTCTCGCAGCGGGATAAACTCGGAGTCTCTGCATGTATCAGCGCGGTTCTTTCTTTTCTTTCTTTTCTTTTCTTCACCAGAGACAAACCCAAAGAGGAAGTTGTTCTCGCAGCCTTGGACATGTCTCCTGTTGACCATGGTGACATGCTCGCGGATCCGAAGATGGCGGCCCTTGATGTGCTTGAGCCAGTTCGCGCCGCCGGGCCCTGGGGCCACGCCGGCAATGTCGCGCGTGTCGAGAAGGCCGAACCCGATCTCGGTAATGGCGCCGTGGTTGAACTCGTAGGATTCAATGTCCATTGCCACAAACAAGGCATCCCGCTCCATGGCATAGGGGGGAGGCGCCGTCTCGTCAAACTCTGGCGCCCTTGTCTGAACGGTGTCTGGTCGCGGCGCAAAAAGAAAAGAAAAGAAAAAAATCAAAATCAGCATATCATATGGCAGGTCCGGTTTCTGCCCAGCCGGTGTACTCACATCTGTCAACCTTTCTGCGCAGCCCCATGTAGCGCTGGGTGCGTTTGATCTGGCTGCCCGTCGCCTGGCGGTGACGAACCCGCTTCCGGTGCGCCTTCTCCGACTTGTTCGTCTTGTCTGCGCCCTTGCCGTACCGGTACAGCAGGCCGTCGACCTTTCGGACGTACATCTCGAGCGCCTTGGGCTTTGTGGACGCGATCTCGGCAATGGCGTCGGCCGGGTCCACGGGCGGCACGGCCTTGAGCAGGGCGTCAAACGCGGCCGCGTCGGGGGGGCGGCCCAGGAACCGCGGCGTGGGCGTCTTTTGCTGGCCAAAGATGACGGCAAACTTGTCGCCGTTGGGCGCCGGCGGGATCGTCAGCTGGATGGTGAGCGTCTGGTTGATGCGGTCCAGCAGGCTCTGGAACTGGGCCGTCGGCACGACCAGCACCACGACCTTGCCGGCCTTTTCGCGGGCCGGGTGCCACACGTAGCAAAAGTCCCACGGCTGGCACGCGAGGAGCGCGTTCTTCTCAAAGTAGGGCCCGATGCGCTCGCTGTTTTGTTTGCCGACAAACCACGCGTGGTAGTTTTGGACAATGAGCCACGGACAAAACGGCACCCGCCGGCCCGGGTACGGCTTGCCGCCCACGGCGTCCGGCTCGCCCGCGCCCTTTGCGCCGGCAAGACCCACGAGCGGCGGCGGGGCCTCGGCCGCGGACTTGGGCCGGAAAGGCGTGGCCGTGGGGGACAGCAGCTTCTTTGACGGCGTGCCGCCGTTTGCGGGCCGAGGGGCTCCGTCTGCGCCGCCGTTGCTGCTGCCGGGCTTTGCGGCCTGCGTCGTGCGCCTGTACGCAGACGAGATGACGACCTCGTCGTCGGACTGGTCGTCCGGGTCAAACGGAACGCGGATGCTGTTGACCTTTAGGGGCTCGGCCAGGTACGGCGGCCCCTGCTCGCATGTGCTCTGCGGCGGGAGAATGTGCACGGCCGGCGACGCAGGACGGCTCTGAACGGGCGAGTCGGGCTCGTCGTCGTCGTCGCCGTCCGAGCCGTACGCCGCCAGCACGCGGCCGTACAGCGTGCTTGCCTGCATGGCCGGGCGAGGAGGCGCCACGCGGAGCCGGCCTGCAGACTGTCAGCGCGGCGGCCAAGCAGAAGATGATGGGCGGCAACGGGCCCGGACAAAGGCTCGCTGCGTCGAGAAGGGCCGTGGCGGCAGCGTGCCAAGCGGCAAAAGCGGATGTGTTGTTCTCTACTCGGATCGGGCCCCTGACTTACTTGGCGTTGGCAAGAACAACAGTGGCTTGTCGGCGTGGCTCTTGTGCTTGTCCGGTCGGAAAGGTGCTGGTTGATGGAGATGAGGCTGAGATGAGGCTCAAGAGACGTGCCTTCTTTTTCAGGAAAGAGAAGAAACGGCGTTGGCGCCCCGCGCGGAGCGCTGGGGAGGCAGCTACGGGAAACGCAAAACAACAAACGCGGAAGGAGCGATTGGCGCGGCGGTCCGTGAAGCAATCACAACGAGTCAGGCAGAGAGAGAGGATGGAGGGCACTTTGTCGGTGCCACGGCGTCGTGCAAAGAAGCCAATTTGATGCAAGCGCCAATTGATCTGCAAGTCGCTAGCAAGGCCGCCGTGCAAAGACGCCGACTAGAGCAAAGCGTAAAGTGTGACAAACTATGCACAGGGAAAGCAAATGCAAAAAGACGGCCGCCTCGCCACGGCGCCGGGTAGATCTGCTTTATTCGCCTTTAATGTACAGGATGGACGTAGAATACAGAAAAGCACATCTTCGCAGGGCGACCCGTCATTCTGGTTTGCGAACCAAAAGAAACTAGGCGGCGAGGTCAGCGTGAGCACAATGCAAAGCAACCGGGGATGGGGGGGGACTGCGCGTACCTCTTTGGCGGCTTCTTCCGTCACGCTGGACTGGTCCGACTCGCTGGACGTGATCAGGCCGAGGCCGGCGGTGCGGACGGTCCACCACATGTCGAGGCGCGGGCCGCCCAGCCTCTCGGCGACCAGGCGGTCCTTGAGGCCGGCGACAAAGGCGTTGTAGATGGCCGGCTCCTCCAGACTGATGAGCTCCTCGCGCATGACGCGCATGTTCTCGGCGGCGCGGGCGTAGTTGACCTCGCCCGTGCTGCGGGCGATCAGCGCCTCGACAATGCGGCCCATCTGGGCGGCCAGGCCCTCGATCTGCCGCACGCTGACGGTGCCGGCCAGCGCCTGCTTGAACTCGGGAACGGCATTGTCGGGCGAGATGGTGCGCGGCGGCGCGTCGCCCTCCTCCTTCTCCTTCTTGATGGCCGGCCCGCCGCCGCCGCCGCCGCCCAGCAGCGCGTCGACGTCGAGGCCCGAGAGGGGCTTGTTGGCGCGGGCGTCGCGGCCTGCACGGCCCTTGGCCTTGGGCGGCACCTTTTTGACGTTGGCCGCCTGGATCAGCGCGGCAATGGGGCGCCTGCAGGCCTCGACGAGCGCCGCGGGCGGGTGGTCGAAGCGCGTGACAAAGGCATTGTCGTCCTGGACATAGGGCTCGTTTGGGTGGACGGCGCGAAAGGCCACGGCCTTGTTGACGCGGTAGAGGATGGGCGAGTAGTTGTCGTCCAGCTCGGCATACTCTGCGGGTTGGCTGAAACGAGTCAGAAGAAAAAGAAACGACACAGAGCCAGCATGGCCTCGGCAGAGCGGAGAAAAGCCTACCCGTCTTCGTCGGTGCCGGCCATGGAGAGATCCATGGCGTCGACGTAGTCGCTCATGGCGCGGCAGAGGTCGTCGTCGGGCAGCAGCCGGTGCCTTGTCAGCACGGCGCCGCTCGCGGTGACGACGCGGTCGAGGGGCGGGAACGGGTAGGGCCGGACGTCCTCGGCAAACGGCAGCGGCACGTCGTAGAGACAGATCTGCTCCGGGGTGACGGCGGGCCGCAGCAGCAGCATGACGGGGTCTTTCATGTCCTTGGCCACGAGGCGCGCGACGGCGCACGTGTCCGTGTCGGCCATGGCCTGGACGAGGGCCGCAAAGGCAAGCTCGTCGGCCTCGCTGAACCGCTGCGGCATGATGATGCAGCTCTCGCCCATGGCGAGGTACGGCTCGGCCTGTGTCGTCAGCTGGAGCTCGGCGGTTTTTTTTCGTTTCTTTCTTTCTTTTTTCTTTTTCTTTCTTCTTCTTTTCCTTTCTTCTTCTTTTCCTTTCTTCTTCTTTTCCTTTCTTCTTCTTCTTCCTTACATTGGCCCGCGCGACAAATCCAACAATGGAAAAGCCCTTTTCCGTCGGCAGCGTCGTGATGTTGGTGTCGGTGGCGCTGATGTGCACGGCGGTGCGGCCGTAGACGTAGCCCTTTTCGAGGTCGTCAAAGGCAACCTCGCGCTTGCCGCCGAGCCGCGCCGGGTCGTCGACGGTGTACACGCGCTCGCTGCGCACGGCCGCAAAGTCCACGCTGCCCATGTCGACGTCGGCGTCGTCCGGGCCGCCGAGCGTGCGGGTCGACTGCGTGGCGTCCTCGGCCGCGCCGTTGCGCACAACGACCGTCATGGCTGAGGGCGCGCTGGCCTGCTTGGTCAGAAAGTAGCGCTCGACGTGGATGCACAGCGCGCCGCCAAACGTGCCCGGGTCGCCGAGCGTCAGCGCGCCGTCGTACGTCTTGTAGGGCCGCGTGGGCTTGACGCTCGGCCTCTGCAGCTCGTCAATGGCCTCGGCCAGCGTGCCGAGCACGCCGTTGTTGCACTTGGCCACCAACGTGCCCAGCAGCCGCTCGTTCTCTGCCTGTCCGGTCCCGTGTCAGCAAGCTGCCACGTCTGCTGTGGAGAGGGGGGAAGGGGAAAAGGGGGGGGCACCTTTGCTTTTGACTTGCCCTCCTCGGCAAAGCCGTACTCGGCATCGTCAAAGTCCACGCCGCTCGCTGTGTTAGCCGTGGTAAAAAAGTCCAGAGACCGCCCAGCACCGCCCCCCCCCCCCGTCACTCACAGGACAACGAGCTGGATGCCAAGTTCGTTGATGCGGTGGGCCAGGTCGTCAAAGTCGTCGCCGTCAATGGCGCCGCGGCCGTCGGTCACCAGCACGATCTTGCGGCTGAACTTGAGCCGCGCCGGCGCCGCCGCCGTGATCATCTCCACGGCCACGATGACGGCCGACACGGCGTCGCCGTCGACGGTGCGGCTCGGCCGGATGCGCGCGCCCACGGCCCGCATGGCCGTCAGGCTCATGGCGTCCACGTCGTGCAGCACGGCAATGTTGTCGTAGCCCGCGTCGTCCTGCAGCGGGTTGCTGGTCGCGTCCGTGCGCAGGCCCAGCACGCCCACCTTCCACGTCTTGCGCGACGCCGCCACCGTCGTGCTGATCTTGTCCCAGACGTAGCGCATGGCCCAGTCGAGGTCGGACTCGCTGCGGCCGCCGCGGGTCTCGCCCATGGTGGCGCCGAGGTCGACAATGTAGACGGTGGCCTCCTTGTCCGCCATGGTGTGCCGGTGGGCTGGGAAAAAAGAATGAAAAAGAAAGATGAAAAAAGCAAAAAAAAAGAAGAAAGAAAAAAAAAACAGATGGCGGCCACGGCGCGAGGACGTCGGACGTTCTGAGTGGGTCAGCCAGGCAGCCGCGGGGCGGGGCGCGAACGGAGGCAGGACCCGTCGCGAAAACACGTGACCACTGCTCTCGCCGCCCCGCCTGGCCGTCGCTTTCCGGAACACACACCTCCGCATTGCTTCGAACCACGACGCCGCCGACGCCCGACCCGTGCTGTTTCGCTTGTTTGCCTGTCTCTGCCTCTCGCCCTCCTGCTGCAAAGATGCCCGCGACACCGCTCCTGCTCTCGCCGGCGCCCTACCACGTGCTCTCGTGAGATTGTCCCGTCCTCTTCCTCGTCTTGGACCGCGTTCTGACCGTCGTTTTTGTCCAGCTACGGCACGCTCCTGGGGACCCAGTTCTTCCATGTAGGTCGACGCCGCGCCGTGGAGGCCAAGATGCACGCTGACAAGACGCGCCCCCCCGGCAGACCTTTATCAACGGCTTCACGCAGTTCAAGACGCTGCCCCGGCCCCAGTTTGCGGCCGTGCAGTCCAAGCTGTTCCCCATCTACTTTGGCCTCCAGTCGGCCGTGCCCGTGCTGCTGGCCGTCACGTACCCCG
Organism: Sporothrix cf. nigrograna; assembly: GCA_019925305.1. Lineage (NCBI taxonomy): Eukaryota > Fungi > Ascomycota > Sordariomycetes > Ophiostomatales > Ophiostomataceae > Sporothrix > Sporothrix cf. nigrograna. The sequence goes on from JADHKR010000029.1 coordinate 246,657, forward strand.
GCGGCGGCCCTGGCCAGAGCGCCGCCGGCATCGCGGGCCTGCTCGAGGCGCCCAACCGCTGGGGCTTCCTGGCGCCCCTGGCGGCCATGTGCGCCAGCGGCCTGCTGAACCTGCTGGTGCTCCTGCCGGCGACCACGCGGTGCATGGCCGAGCGCTACGCGCAAGGTACGATGCGGCCGCGGAGAGAGAGTGTGTGTGTTGGTTGCTGACCGGCGCAGAACGCAAGGACGGCAAGAAGAGCTACGACAAGGCCCCCCACTCGCAGGAGATGCTGGCGCTCAACAACAAGTTTGGCAAGCTGCACGGCATCTCGTCGCTCCTCAACCTGGCGTCGTTTGTCATGACGCTCGTCTACGGCGTGGCGCTTTCGAGCCGCATCGCCTAGGCTGCGCCCCTGGTGCATTGCCTCTAGCGAGGCGCTGGAGCAGCAGGGAGGAGCGTGTGCATGGAGGAGCCGCATCCGCATCGGCGGCTTTGGTTTCTTCCGTCCGAGTCTTTAATCTGTTTGTATTTGCCCAGTCTATCCTACATGCAACGGCTTTTGTGTCTAACTGTCATGGGGAACAACGCATAATCAGGGGTATACAAGTCTATCGTGAATCGTGTCGTGGTGGGGGCATGGGCATCCAGCTGCTTGCCGCGTTGGATCGGAGGCCCGGCTGGAACGGTCGAGCTCAGCGGCGATGGTGGCGAGCAGGGCGTCCATCCATGGTCAACTGTCTTTTGTCGTCCACGCTGGAAACCGTCTTTCGTCATCGTTCGTCTTCGTGTCATGTTTTCTTTACGCCAACAGCTCCTCCTGGCGCCAGGTCCAGCTGGGCGCGTCGAAGCTCGCCCTTGACGTCCTCGAAGCGCTTCTTGGACGCGTCGGCCGACAGCGGCGGCCGCGCGACGTCGCGCGCGTTCTTTTTCCAGTGGCCCAGCGACCACTTGAGCGGCTCGCGCGCCAGCGCAGCGTCCACGTCAATGTCGTGCGCGGGCTTTGGGTAGCTGCGCTCCAGGGGGTCGGTCGTGATCCGGAGCGGCTGCCGGCGCGGTGCTGGCGCGGTTGACGGCGCCCGGGCCTGTGCGCCGCTGTCCGAGGCCGAGACGGCCATGGCGGCGCCCCCGGCTGCCAGCGACGCCCTGGTCTTTTCGGATGCCAGCGCCGAGGCGAGGTCCGCGGCCGAGGGCGGTGCCACGCTCGAAGCGTCCGATCCGCGGCGCGAAGCGCCGGCAGACCACATCTCGGAAACGCGCGAGGCTCTGGAGGAGGAAACCGACATGGCCGGTGCCGCGAGGGTGGAGGCGGCAGCAGCCTCGCAGGCGGGAGTGCTGCTGGGTGTGCTCATGGTAGAGTGTCTTTTTTTTTTTTTTTCCTTCTTTTTTTTCTTTTTTTTCGTTTTTTTTCGGACGTCAAAGGATGATGGAAGAATCTTCTGTGCGTCGAGTTGAGAAGATGGGGTCTAGAAATGAATATATAGCAGCGAGTGGATATCCGCAGACTAAAAAGAAGTAGAAATGAATATAGCAGCGAGTGGATTCCGCAGACTAAAAAGAAGCGTGGAAATCAGCGAAAAGGCCCAGAACGGCCTCTCGGTGAGTTCCCCGAGCGGGTTTTGCAATTACAAAGCAAAAGGACAGCAAGAGATTGGAAAGAATGGAGCTCCGAGAATGAGACGAAATTGCGTCACGGCGAGATGAGATGCAAACCGAAGATAAAGGGTCTTCAGGGTCCATCCGCAGATCGAGGCCGAGCTGAAGAATACGGGCAAAAAGCCGAGATAAGGGCAAATAAAAGAACAGCCTTTGCCGCATTCAGAGCCGCTCCTTCCCCCGAAACGCGGTCTGACGCTCGCTCTTTCCCTGGCCTTCTCTTTGTTCTTTCCGGCGCCGGAGGCGAATAATACAAGTACACCGGTGTGGCCACAACGAGCACGTGACCGGATTTGTCTGCTGCACTCTACTCGTATTCTACGGGATAGAGCAGTATTAGGCGAAAAAAAACCCCGAAAGTACGCCGTACATCGTGTCCATGGCCAAAACCGACTCCAGACGCCGCCGTCCCCTGACAATGCCTTTCACGTATACCCGGCGAGGCTGAACCGACAACGCGCTGGTCTCGCACACCCCGGCCCTGCGACGTCACCTCCTGGCCGCAGAGCGCGTGTTGTGGCCGGTGCTGTGGCCGGTGCTGCGGCCCGCAGACTTCTCGGCCTTCTCGGCCTTCTCGGCCTGACCGCCGGCGAGGAGCACCTTGGGCCCCGGCACAAACATGCCGACCTGCCTCTGGTACTCCCGGTAGGCCGGGTACTTGCCGCCGGTGATGCGCTCGGTCAGGGCCGTGGAGCCCTGGAACAGGAGCACCAGCACGAGCGCGCCAACGCCGGCCCAGCTGTACAGCGCGCCCGCCGCGTAGCAGCTCCACTGGTACAGCACGATCCAGATGGCCTGTTCGGCCGCAAAGTTGGGGTGGCGGCTGTGCGCCCACAGGCCCTCAGCCAGGAACCCGCGGTCGAGCGCCGCCTGGGCGAAGCCGGCCGGCACCGTGCCGTCGGCGCGGTACCGGCGCTTGGCCGCCTGGTAGTCCCACTGCTGCTGGTCGGCGACGTACTCGAGCGCGACGAGGCCGGCCTCGAGCGCGGCAAACACGACGTCGCCCGGCTGCAGGCCCGGCTCGAGGGTGCCCGCCAGCAGCAGCGTGTAGGCCGGGGCCGCAATGGCAAAGAGCAGGACGCTCTGGAAAAGGGAGATAAAGGCCGCGTTGAAGACGTGGAAGAGCCACCGCGGCATGGCCTTTTGGACAATCACCCTAGAACGTGTCAGCATCCGGCCGGTCCCTGCGGCAGCATCGATCCACGCACCAGCGGTAGTCCTCGGATCCCACGGCGTAGCCCCCTTTGCGGGCATAGTTGTATGTCAGCCGGATCTGCGGGTTGTCAGATTCCGGAGAGAAAGAGGAGAAAGAGGAGAAAAAGAGAAAAAAGAGAAAAAAGAGAAAAAAGAGAAAAGAAAAAGAAGAGAAAGACAGAGACAGAGACGCACACTCCACAGCACGCCGCACAGAAGCGCCGCGTCCAGCCGCGCGCTCGCGACGCCGGCCAGGCGCGCCCACAGGCTGAAGTGGGCCATGTACAGCGTCGGCAGCAGGCTCCAGCAGCGGTCGACCTGCGAGTAGTTGCCGTTGGCCTCGGAGACGACAAGGAACACGGCGCTCAGCGCGACCGCGGCCGCAAAGCCCGACGCCAGCGGGTTCGTGTCGACGTACAGCCGGCCCAGGCCGCCGGACGCCGCGGCCGCGACGACGTCGCCGGGCAGGCTGCCGAGCCGGCGCACAAGCGGCGCGACGGCGGTGGCATAGTCGGCGCAGTCGGCGAGAGAGAGCACACGCGGGAGCGCCATTGTCGGGGGATGGGTTGGAGCAGGCGGACGACGAGGTCTGACGAGGTACGACGAGGTACGAGGTCCATGACGTTTCGCGACTACTGTTATGCATATGCACTAATTAAGTACCCGTATTCTTAGCGCCAGAAGAGTGGGTCCAGACAGACGCCCTAGACGCGCCCACGTCTGTCGACGGCGTCGTGCACACCTCGAGGCGCAAAGACTGCCAACACCTGGACCGGCATCTTGCTGCTCTTCACGCGTCGTACGTCCGCGGCTGCGGCATGGTCCATTGCTGGCTGACTGCAACCTGCTGCGGCGTCGTGGCCCGGCATCTGCTGAGACGCGTCTCGCGTTTTTGACAGCATCGCGAGGCTTCACGTCGACGAGGCTCATTGGCTCGCGCCAGCATGACCAAGATCCTCTGCGTCGCCGAGAAGCCGTCCATCTCCAAGGCCGTGGCGGGCCATCTCTCGGGCGGGCAATATCAGACGGTGCCCCCCCCTTCCCTCCCATAAAAAAAAAGAAAGCTCTTCTGACACCCCCCAGCACAACACTCAGTCAAAATATGTCAAGAACTACGTCTTCACCTTTGACTTTGGCCCGCCGTACGGCAGCTGCGACGTCACGATGACGTGCGTGTCCGGCCACATGACCAACATGGAGTTTGGCCCCGACTTCAAGGACTGGAAGTACCCGCCGCCCGAGGCGCTGTTCACGGCGCCGGCCAGCGTGGTCGTGGCCGACGACAAGAAGGCGCTGGCCGAGAACATTGCGCGGCAGGCGCGCTACTGCCGCGCGCTGTTTATCTGGACGGACTGCGACCTCGAGGGCGAGCACATTGGCAGCGAGATCCGCGAGGCGGCGCGCCGGGGCAAGCCCAACATCGAGGTCCGGCGCGCGCACTTTAGCAACATTGAGCGCGCGCACATTCTGCACGCGGCGCGCAACCTGGGCACGCTCGACGACCGCCAGGTCGACGCGGTGGCGGCGCGCATGGAGCTGGACCTGCGCATCGGCTTTGCCTTTACGCGCTTCCTGACCAACAGCCTGCGCGCGCTGGGCGGGCCGCTGCGCGAGCTGACGCTCAGCTACGGCTCGTGCCAGTTCCCCACGCTCGGCTTTGTCGTGGACAACTACTTTCGCGTCAAGACGTTTGTGGCGGAGCCGTTTTGGAGCATCCAGGTGCGCCACACAAAGACCCAGGCCACGGCCCGCTTCGCCTGGGCCCGCGGGCACCTCTTTGACCGCGCGGCCGTGGTCGTGCTGTACGAGCGCTGCCTCGCCGCGCGCACGGCCGAGGTCGTCAAGGTGCAGGAGAGGCCGACGCGGCGCTGGCGGCCGCTGCCCCTGACGACCGTGGCGCTGCAGAGCATGGCCACGCGCTTCCTGCGCATGACGGGCCAGCAGGCCATGAAGATCGCCGAGGACCTCTACAACCGGGGCTTCCTCAGCTACCCGCGCACCGAGACCGACCGCTTCGACAAGGGCATGAACCTGCGCGCGCTCGTCCAGAAGCAGACGCAGGACGCCTCCGGCCGCTGGGGCGCCTTTGCGCGCGACCTGCTCGACAACGACCGCTTTGTGTGGCCGCGCGCCGGCACGCACGACGACAAGGCGCACCCGCCCATCCACCCCGTGGCTTACGCCGCGCCCGGCGCGCTCGGCCCCGACGAGGCGCGCCTCTACGAGCTCGTCGTGCGCCGCTTCCTGGCCTGCTGCGCCGACGACGCCAAGGGCCTGGCCACCGACGTCGAGATCGCCTACGGGGCCGAGCGGTTCCGCGCCAAGGGCGTGCGCGTGCTCGAGCGCAACTTCCTCGACGTCTACCCCTACGAGAACTGGACCGACACGGCCGTGCTGCCGCCGCTGGCGCTCGGCGAGCGCTTCGAGCCGTCCGAGGCCCTCATGACGCAGGGCAAGACGTCGCCGCCCGGCTACCTGACCGAGGCCGACCTCATCGGCCTCATGGACGCCAACGGCATCGGCACCGACGCCACCATGGCCGAGCACATTCAAAAGATCCAGGACCGCGAGTATGTGCAGACCGTGGAGCAGCAGCCGGGCCGCCACGCCGGCAGCGCCGGGGGCGGCGACGACGACCAAGACGGTGACTTTCAGGGAGGCGGCGGCGGCGGCGGCGGGCGCGGCGGGCGCGGCGGCGGCCGGGGTGGGCGCGGCGGGCGCGGCGGGGCGCGCGGCGGACGCGGCGGCGGACGCGGCGGCCAGCGCGTGTTTGTGCCGACGCAGCTCGGCGTCGCGCTGATCCAGGGCTTCGACCGCATGAACTTTGAGACCAGCCTGGGCAAGCCGTTTCTGCGCAAGCAAATGGAGCTGCAGATGAAGGCCATCTGCGAGGGCCGGTCGACGCGGCAGGCCGTGCTGCAGGAGAGCATCCGACAGTACCGCCAGGTCTTTGAGCAGTCGGCGGAGCGGCTGGACGTTTTGAAAGCGGTATGTTGCGCCCCCCCCCTCCTCCGTTTCTCGGGGCACTGGACATGCACTGACAGCTGGGTCGCACAGGCCTGCAAGCAGTATGTCTTTAACAACGGCACGACTGCGTGACTTGACAGCAGGGTCTCGATGTCACGTGTACGGCTTTGACTTGTACGGCTTTGACTTGTACGGCTTTGACTTGTACGGCTTTGACTTGTACGGCTTTGACTTGTACGGCTTTGACTTGTACAGCTTTGCTACTTGTTTGGCTCGCACCCACGACACGGATGCGTCCACGCCGATCGTCTGAGGCTTTGCGGCACTTTTCGTTTGCTGTTGCAGCTCTTCCGCTCTTCCGTTGCTGCGGCTGCTGACTGTTGGCCCGTACGAGGTCCACGGCGTCCGACAAGCCGCGTACCACAAGCAGACGACGTGCAGCTTGGAGGAGGGGCAAGACCACAAGCAGCCGTGTGGGACGGAGGAGTGCCACTCTTGTCACGGAAGAGGAGACGGGAAGACGAGAAAAGAGGGGGAGGCGAGGAGCGAACAGAGGAGGTTGAGGCGGAACGGGGAGGGGGTGGGCTCTTCAGAATAACGGGGAAAAGAAGAAGGGGAAATGAATAAAATAAATAATCAAATAAATAAAATAAAATAAATAAAATAAAATAAATAAACAAAATAATGCCGTTGAAAGCCTGACGCCCACGGGACGAGACCAGTGGCTGCAACCGGCTTACACGGATCCAGGGAGAAAACCATGGCACAGCGCCGCAGCAGATGGCTCTCGTCGCAGCATTGCACAACGTGGACATGCTGGAAAAGGTCGCAACAGTTAATAGCCCAAAGCCCGAGTACTCGCAGTAACAGGACTCGTATACGTAGTTACAAGTTCGTCGCTGGCGCAAGAGCCAATGAGCGCCAGGCGCTGGCCCAACGTGATTGGCCCGAGATACATACAGCAGGGAGGGACGACGGCATGCGGGGAAGGCGAATACGGAAGAGCGACAGCACGGCAGGAAACAGAAGGAACAACCGAGGCGCAGGCGCATTGGGAAGGCGCAGCCCCGCGCCGTGTTTGCGCTTGATTGCCGTTTCGCAGTGTCCATATACTCTGTATATTTGCGTGGTTAGTGCCCGCGCCGATAAGGGCTCAGGGCATGCCTTTCGGCGCGTGGTATGTATGTATGGGTACGTGCTGTCTGCTGCTGCGTCCACGATCGCGATCCGGCGAGGCGCCGGTCCCGCTGTGTCAGGCTGAAAAAGACGCAGTCCGGCTGTCTCCGCGCTGCGCAGCAAACACTAAACGCACGGTCTTGCGCTTGAAGCAGAACAGCGCTGACAGCCGAAAGAGGAAGTTTGGTCAAAGCACTGGCGGAAAGAGCGCTTCCATTGGCTTCCACAGGCTCTGCGCTGTGGCTTCAGCGCCCAAATGACCTTTTGGGAGGACGAGTAATAATACGAGTACAGGTCCAAAACGCGTCGAAAGAACGGAACAGCTCCTAGCGACGACAACAACCGCACAAAACAAGAACTGGAGTCGTCCAGGATACACAAACAACGCTGGGCGACCGCAAAACGGTCTGGGGAGAAACGGCGTGGACTGCGCTAGAAAATGCGGATATTACAGCAGTACCGTATCGTAATACAGCGCCTTCGCTGAAAGAATGCGACTCCAGATAGGGGCGCGCTAACAGCCTTCTTTGTTCCTGCCTTGCGCGCAGGGCAGCCATTCCGCTTCCGGTTTCACCCCTTCGTCATAGCACGCTCAGCGCCGGCGCTGCTGCTATGCGCACGCCCTTGCGCTGGAACGCCGCGCAAAACGCCTCCCTCGCGCCTGCTGCCCACGCACAGGATCCCGCGCAAGGAAAGCGCGGGCCACCCGCCGAGTCATAGGCCTTCATAATGGTGATGCCCGCCCGCTCTCTCCTTTTCCCTCCCTCTCCCCAACGCAACCAACAACAACACACGCAACATCACACGTTTATCCATCGAGAGTCATCTCCTTGTCGCAGTCCGATAGCCGCCTATCGGTTCCTCTGCCCGCGCCGCCCTTCTCTTTCTCTGCCTCTGCAAGCCTGTGTCTGCCGCCGTGTTCGCCCGGCTTCGGATCTGTCGTTTCCGTGAGTGACTCAACTGCACCGCAACGACGTCCGGCCTGCGTTTCTTTTTTTCTTTTCTTTTCCTTTTTTTCTCTTTTTCTCTTTTCTTTTCTTTTCTTCTTCTTCTTCTTCTCTCGTCTGCTTGCTGCTCCTGCCCTGTCTTGATGAAAGGCGCTGTCGCTCCCCCCGACTGGACTAACACGCGTCGCAGTCGAGAAACGTCCCTACACGACATCCCACAACCCACGGCACGTCTCCGCATCGGCAGACGAGCAGACGCATCCCCCCGAAAGAGAGCCCGGAACGCGCCCGCAACCATGGCAGCTGCAACCGAACGCGGTATCCAAGCGACCTCCCCCCGAGACACCTTCACTGGTGTAGCGGCCCGGAGCGTCCCTGTGACTCGAACCCATACCCATCCCCTCCCCACGCCCCCCAACTCTTTGTCGCCAGCGCTGCCGCCGCACGGGCTCAAGGCCCAGCTGCAAAAGGCGGCCAAGCTGGAGCCGATCGATTCCGACCTGGACTTGCATGATCTCAGCGACGACTCGGGCTCGGCGGGCTCGGCGGGCTTGGCGGGCTCGGCAGGCGTTGCCGCCGCCGCTGCTGCCGCAGCGGCTGCCTCCGGCGGCGGCGGCGCCTCGCCGCCGTTCGAGTCTGCCGACACCATCTCGCCGGCCATGCTGGCCAAGTACCACCTGCCCGAGATCCTGCTGAACCACGGCCCCCTGGCCATCCGGTATATTATCGGACACCTCACGGCCTCCGTGCCCGGGTTCTCCTTTATACCGCCAGCAAAGTCTCGGAGATTGGTCGTCGCGGCCTTGGAGGGCAAGGGTATCGGGGCGGAGGGCGGTATGGGTGGACTGGAGGGCGACGTGGAATTCCAAAAGGTGAGCTGGGGCGTCTGGGGGGCCCGGCGTGTTGCCGGGAGCGGCAAGCCGCTGCAGGCGCTGACGCCGCCCGCCGCAGCACGCAGCCTGCTCGGCATCCCCATTGCCAGCGGCGGAGGAAGCGGAGGTCTCGGTGCTGAGCGCCTTCGGCAACACACCGAAGGGTCGGGCGCCCTCTACCGGGCGCCCGACCTGAAAACCAACAACAACAACAACAACAGCCGCAACCGGAACGTGATGGAGGACGAGGCCGACCGCATGTCCCTGGACAACGACGACGGCCCCGCCTACGCCTCATGCTCCGAAGCGCCGGACGACGACATGAACATGATGATGGACGACGATCCCGACAATCAGACAGACGACGAGGACTGGGGCGCCGTTGGCGCCGCCGCGCTGCGCGCCGAATCCTACTCCAACTCTGTCGCCGCCGGCCGGTTCGGCAGCCCCGTCTTTTCTCGTCCGTACGGATCGTTTAGCAAGTTTGCCGGTACCGCGGGCAGCAGGACGCACGTTTCGTTCAGCGCGCGAGCCACCAGCCCCCAACAACACTCGGCCCTGGCTTCGACCGGCTTCACTGCCTTCCAGGGCGCCTCGGACGAGCAGGAACGCGAGGCCATCGAGGGCCTGCTTCGTCTGGGCTCTGTATAATACCCATTTGCATATAACGGCGTTTTCTTTTGGCGGGCGCACTTTCTGGGCGAGTTTTTTTTTTTTTTTTTTCTTTCTTCCTTCTTCTCTTTTCTTTTCTTTTCTTTCCCTTATTCATTTCATTTCTCATTTATTCCCCTCTTATCCTTTGCATTTTACATTACGCTTTTAGTATCCCTCTTTTCCTCTTCTCTTCCCTTTCCATTTTGGCACAAATTTTTTATTGCTGGGCTCTCACCACGGCTTTGGGCACATTTATGGGCTCTCTTGAGAGACTTTTGGGGAAGGAACCCCATGGGCAAGGACAGAAAGAAGGCATGGTCTGCCAAAGACGTTGGACGTTGGCAGACGGGATATCGCAGAGGCACGGCCGGCCATGACGAGGCATGGATCGAACCAGGAACGGCCGCTCCAGGCCGCATCATTCCGTCTCTCGGACTATCTCTTGTCTTGGCCGGATTGTTGCTTTTGTTCCATCTCGGCGCCTTCGTGGCGGGCACCATGCAGTCTCGGGTTATTTGGCGCATGCTCACGACACATCACATCTTGCACGACACTCGGTATATACCCCTCAACCTCATCAACTTATTACATATCTCACATCAACATATCTCACATCAACACACCAACTACACCGGCCATGGCCACCGGGGCCCTCGACAATTTCAACACGTGAGGGGCTGCGGCGGCCTGACAGGCACAAACGGCGGGGAGGCAAGGAGGGCAGGCGCCGTGCTTTTTTGAGTGTGTCGTCTGTCCTGGGCGAGTCGGTTTTTTTAATACTTTTTTTTTACCAATTTTGGGAAGGCATCGTCAAGGTCTCTTGGTTCGCCTCGTTTGGATCCGACCTTGGGGTTTTTGGTTTTGGACAGCTTGGACTTTGGATTTCCTGTACTTCCCTATCCCACGCGTCTGTCTGTTTCGAAACCATTCTGCCAGCCGCGCAAAGGGGCACAGCCGCCGTGCGTGTCTGCTCCGACTTGGAGCCAAGGCCTGCTTTGCAGGACAATGGAACTGCCGTTTCGACCCGAAACTTTATTTTTCTTGGCTCTGCGTGACAGCGATGTACTCGTATTTGGCGGACAGGTTTCCGCACAACCAGTATCCAAGACGGCTACAAGTAAATGCACGGCCCCTTCCCACAGCTTCAGGCGAGTGTTTTGGGCAGAAGAGCGCAAAAACGTGCTGTCGAAGCAACAAAGAGCTGGGAGTACGACGAGTACGACGTACGGGTTGGGTGTTGTTGCGACCCCGAGCCAAGCGACAGCCGAGTCTAGGCCAAGAACGGCCAAGAACAGCCAAGAACCCATCTGGGCACCCGTTCGACTGCAGTCAGCAATACTCGTACGTGCACCTGCGCCGGCACACATCTGCTGCGGCTCGACGGGCTGCGTCTTTTCCGTCTCCTGTCACGGTGGAAAAGAGCCACGGAAAAAAGCAGATGCTTCGTCAACGGCGCCGAGGCACGGCCACCCTTGGAACAACACGGAAGAACGCGCGCCCAGGCGCAACCCCCCTCGGTGGACCCGCGCCAAGACTTTCATCCAGACGCCAAGCCTTGGTGTGCGCTTGGCGGTCTTGGCGCTCATGTCGTGCGGGCAAAAGAGACCTGCCCATCCACGCGACGTTCTCTCTGGAAAAAAGTACCTCTTGGCAGAGATACATGCCGATGCAGACGCTCGACACCGGGCCAATCATGTATCACGCCCAGAATCCAAGCCCCCGACTTGCCAAGACCGCCAAGACCAAATAACGAACGCAGACAAGACAAACTGACGAGAAAACTCGAGGAAATGCGCACCGCGGAGGCGTAGGAAGGGGGGGGGAGGGAAGGGACGGGAGCCGCAGGAAAAGGATACGAAGCAGAGAACAAAAAGAACATCGCCTGCGCTGGCTTCCTCAAGGCGGAATTAAAAGAAACAAGAACGCAACGACCTCCTGTCCGCTCCTGCCTTTTTTTTTTCGCTTCCTTCTCTGCAACCGCACAACAACATCACGAACAGGAAAGCGCAAGCGTGTCTGCCCCTTTGCGCCTTCCTCTTCTGCCGGCAGCGCACGTCACACGTTGGCGCCGCGAGTCCAGCCCTATCCAACGTCAACCGGTCCGCCTGTCTCCGAGTGACAAAGAGCAGTGGCGAAAACCCATCAACGAGCTGTCCATCGTCTGTCGCTTCTCCGTCTGTCTTGTGTCGTCCAGTTTTTGTTTTGTTGCCTTTTTTGCCTTTGTTGCATCCTGCATCTTGCATCTTGCGTCGTTGCAGTCGGTCCTTTTGATTGGGCATTTCGCGCGCCCAAGAGTGCAGAAAACGGAAAGAGCATCCCAGCACGGTGGCCGGACTGCTCCTTCCCTGACAGTTCCGAGCACTTGCGTGGGACTTTCCCCTGATTCTCTTCTCCTCGTCTCCTCTTCTCATCCACATCACCAACCATGTCGGCGACAGACGCCCGCTCGTCTGTCTCGAGCGGCAACACGCCGGCACCGGCCTCGACGGCCACCACGACGCCGCAGTCCTCGGCCTCTGCGCCCGCCACCAACAGCAACGACGACAACCTCGTCTGCCGCTGGAGCCAGTGCAGCGAGCGCTTCACGACGCCCGAGATTCTCTACGTGCGTTCTGTGCTGCCTCTGTGCTGCTGCCCCTCTCTGACAGGCCGCTGACATGCCCAGGACCACATCTGCGAGCGCCATGTCGGCCGCAAGAGCACAAACAACCTCAACCTGACGTGTCAGTGGAACCAGTGCCGCACGACGACGGTCAAGCGCGACCACATCACGTCGCACATCCGCGTGCACGTGCCGCTGAAGCCGCACAAGTGCGATTTCTGCGGCAAGACGTTCAAGCGGCCGCAGGACCTCAAGAAGCACGTCAAGACGCACGCCGACGACTCGGTGCTGGCGCCGCGGCCGGGCCAGGACCCCGCGGGCGGCCTGGGCTCGTCGTACCGCGCCCATTCGAGTAAGTTGAGGCCGGCAGGCCGGCAGGCCACGTTCCCAGAATCGCTGCTGACATGCCGCAGCGGCGTCCAGCTACTACGACCACAACGGCCACATCCGCACAAACCCCTCGGCCTTTGGCCAGCCGCACCAGGCCGGCGGCTACTACGCCCAGCAGCAGGCGTACGGCGGCGGGCTCTATTTCCCGCCGGCCCTGAACCCGCGCAGCGACGGCTTCATGGGCGGCCACCACGGCCACCAGCAGCAGCAGCAGCAGCATCAGCATCAGCATCAGCAGCAGCAGCACCACCACCACCACCAGGCGCATGCGCCGCAGCATCACATGGCCGGCGGCCCGGCCGACGTCGGCGGCGGCCACGGCGGCTTCGGCCCGCGCCGCAGCCTGGACGTGCTCAACGACTTTTTCGGCTCGCTCAAGCGCGGCAGCGTCGACCCGTCGTCCTACGCCCAGGTCGGCCGCTCGCTGATGCCCCTGCAGACGGGCGGCGGGGGCAGCAGCGGCGGCGGCGGCGGCGGCGTGGCGACGGACTTTGCGCCGCAGCCGCCGCATCTGCTGGCGGCGGCGCAGCAGCACAACCCGATGGCGCAGCACTACTTTTTGCCGCCCATCCCGAGCCTGCGCACCAAGACGGACCTCGAGGAGATGGACGTGCTGCTCGAGCAGATGCAGACGACCATCTACGACAACTCGGGCTCGTCGCCGACGCCCAACGCCCACGCCTTTGACCTGCGCGGCAACCCGTCGCCGCTGGCCCGGCCCACCATCCTCGGCGACCACTACGCCGGCCAGGCCGTGTCGTCGGCGGCGGCGGCGGCGGCCGTGCACATGCCCTCGCCCCTGACGGCGCTGTCGCGCTCGTCGCAGAGCGTCGGCTCGCCGGCCGTGACGCCGCCGTCCAGCGGCGCCTCGTACACGTCCGGCCACTCGCCGAGCGCCTCGAGCACGGGCATGTCGCCGTCGTCGCGCCAGGCGCCGGCCCTCATGGCCGCCGCCACCACCACCACCGGCGGCGGCGGCGGCATCGCCTACCCGCACCTGCCCACGTCGAGCGGCGTGGCGTACCCCGGCTCCGCCGCACCCACCACGCTCGGCTCCAGCTTCGGCCCCGACGACCACCCGCACCGCGGCGGCATGCTGCAGAGCGCCAGCCGCAAGGTGCACGGCGAGGACGGCGACGGCGCCGCGTTCCCGCGGCCGCTGCCGCCGCCGTCGCGGCAGGGCTCGCGGGACGGCCCCACGGCGAGCTCGCCGTCTGCCGCGTCCGACGCCAGCAGCGAGCCCGAGTCGTACGACCAGTGGCTCAACAATGTGCGCGTCATCGAGTCGCTGCGCGAGTACATCAAGACGCGGCTCTCGCGCCAGGAGTACGACGGCTCGCGCGAGTCGTACGAGCGCGCCGAGCGGCTGGAGCGCCCGGAGCGCGGCTTTGGCGGCCGCGAGCTGCCCGAGCCGCCGACCCGCCTGCCCTCGCTCAAGAGCGTGAGCGGCGAGGCGGCGCCTCTGTATCCGAAGCTGCGTCTGTCCGAGTAGAGTGGTGCAGTGGTGTGTATATGGTTGACAATTTTTTTTTCTACTTCATTTTTTTTCCTTCTTTCATTTCTTTCATTGATGTACATCCCGTCTTCTCATGTCCCATTCTTTATTCCCCTTTTTGGTTTGTTTTACTCGTACTTTCCTGGTCTGCTTTGCTCAGGTGTTCCGTCTTTCCGTCTTTTCCTTGTGCCTGCTTTAGGAGTCTCCAAAATGCACGAAATTTGCTTTGAATATCATGTCCCGTATATGTGCATCTACCATCCTACATACACCAACCGCGCGCCGTCAGCCTGCGCTTTCTGCCGCTGCCTCGCTCTGGCACCGCCGGCACATGCACGCGCCGCCCAGGCTGCCGCTCGCCCATTCGCGCCGCAGCTGCACCGGCAGGTCGACGTCGCAGTAGTGGTTCAGGATCTCCTGGCCGGCCGCGATGCCGCCCGGCCGCACGGCGCCGGCCGCCCTGTCCTGCTCGCGCTGCACGCGCTCGCGGCGCGCCCACAGCACCATGCGGCCCCCCCACTCCCACGTCACGTTGGGGTCGCAGTCGTGGTTGGCCAGACACCACAGCGGGTGCACGGCGGCGACGTCCGGGCGGCCGTCGCGCCGGCTCTTGCGCGCCGACGCCGTGCCGCGGAACTTGCCGTACAGCGTGTTGAGCACCCACACGTCGTGCTCGGCCAGCCCGGCAAACACGTCGAGGCCCATTTTCTCGAGGATGTGCAGCGGCGTGGCGATGTTGGCCTCGAAGCTGAACGGCAGCGACCACGCGGCGGGCGGGACGCCGCCGGCCGCGGCCATGGCCCGCACCGCCGGGGAGGACGCCGACAGCGGCCGGCCGGGGCCGCTGGCGGCGTGCGCGGCGTTTTCGGCCGGCGCCGCAAAGCCGCCCCAGATGTACTTGACCTCGTCGACGTCGAGCGGGTGGCGCGCCTGGTGCGTCGCCATGGCCAGCAGGCGCGCCAGCAGCAGCACGTAGAGGGCGTCGTCGGCGTCGCGCGCGTCCTCGGGGTCCTTGGCGACGGCGTCGACGTCCGTCTCGCACACGGCCGGGTGGTACTTGGCCTGCGCCTGCTCAAAGCAGAAGGCGTCGCAGAACACCGTGTCGCAGTCGGGGCAGCTGACCGGCGCGGCCACCGCCGTCGTCGCGCTCTCGCCGTTGTCGCCGCTCGCGGCGGCCCTCCGCGTCGTGCCGACCTCGGCGAGGCTCGGCAGCTCCGTGCCGCAGGCGTCGCACGCCGACTCCTTGAGGCGGTTGTTGGCCGTCAGCAGCGAGTACTCGCGCAGCACGGGCTCGCCCGCCGCGATGGCTTCCTTGGCAAAGACGCCCAGCTGCCAGCAAGTCCCCGTGCCGGTCGCCGTCGGCGCCAGCACGGGCAGCTCCACGGCGCGCACTTGGCACTTGGGCGCCGCGCGCGCCAGCGCGCCGTTGAGAAACGACAGCGACGCCGGCGCGAAGCGGTCGGGCTCGTGGCCGTTCCACGGGTACACCTCGCGGCGCACGAGGCCGCGGTCCGGCAGGTCGGCCGCGCTGTACGCCGCGGCAGCCGGCCCGCTGTCCGCGTCCGCCCGATGCGCCCGCGCCCGCCGCAGCCGTGCGCGTGCCGCCGTGTCCAGCAGGTCCCTGGTCTGGCGAAGCGCCTCGCTGCCGCCGCCGCCGCCGTCGTCGGCGGCGGCGGCTGCCAGGCCGCGCTCGCAAAAGGCGTGTGCGCTCCGCAGGCAGCCGCACAGCAGCAGGTTCAACGCCAGGACCTCGTAGCAGCGGACGGCCGCCGTCGCCGCCAGCCTCTGGCACGCCTCGAGGCTGGGCGCGGCTGCAGGTGCGGTTGCTGGCAAAACCGGCGCCGGCGCCGGCCCGGCCGCCGCTGCGCCCTGCACGACGTCGGGAAGCGCCCCGTCGGCCGCCGCAACATACGCCGCGGCCGCCGCAACGGCCTGCTCGTGGTACTCGCCGCTCTCGTCGCGGATCTCGTCTGTCAGCAGCAGCGCGCGGTAGGCGTCGCCCGCGGCCAGGTCGGGATAGGCCAGGTCGGCATAGACCGCGGCACGCCGCAGGTAGAGCACAACGTCGTAGGGCGCCTCGGCCAGCTCGGCCGTCAGCTGCTGCCGCCGGTCGAGCAGGTCAGCCGCGTCCCCAGACATGAGGCAGGAGCGCACAAGGGAGAGCAAGTGAATTGGGTGTTTAGACGGCGGTTCTCGGCGTGATGCAGATGCTGGTTGGGGCGAATGTTGACGTTGGACGCCTGCGCTTGGCAGAAATATTTTTAAGCTACACCTGCATCTTGGTTGGCGCCTTCCGCGTGCAGGTCGCCCCTTCCACACACGACCACGGGTTTAGCCGCGTCCTTATTCCAAGTATCCTTTGGTGGGTGTTAGTCCTTATTGTTTGTATATTTTAAGCGTCCAAGTGTTTTATTCTGTTGGTGGCATGTCTATACACCTAGAGTTGGTGTGATGACAAGATGAGAATATAAAACAAAGAGAAGAGAAGAGAAAAAGAGAAGAGAAAAAGAGAAGAGAGAAAGAGAAGAGAGAAGAGAAAAAAAAGGAAAAAAAAAAAAAAAAAAAGACATATCACATCATGGGCGCGCCATGTATCTTACTCGTATTAAACAACGTGAATGTACATGCACAAACCCATCAGCTCGACCCCCCCCGCAAATCGCTCAGGCCGTCCACGTAGTAGGCCGGCACGGCCGGCGCGTCTGGCCTCTCCCAGTCCTCCTTCTTGTTCACGCCCGTCAGGACGGCGAGCGTGCCGCCCAGCTTGCCCTCGACGCCAAACTGAATGTCCGTGTTGAGCCGGTCGCCGACCATGCACGTGCGGGCGCGGTCCAGATGGAACTTGCCCTCGACGGCGTCCATCATGGCCTGGCTGGGCTTTCCGAGCGCCAGCGGCTGCTCGCCCGTCATGTTGGACAGGGCCACGACGGACGCCGAGCCGGCGCCCGGGAAGAAGCTGTGGTACATGGGCAGGGTGGAGTCGATGTTGGTGGCCAGGAACACGGCCTTGCCGGCGCCGCCGTCGGCGTGCCCGGGCCGCACGTGGTTGCCGCGCAGATAGCCGTGGGCGTGGGCGAGCTTGTAGTAGTTGACGTGGAAGTCGAGGCCGGCGAGGACGACGCCGACGTCGGGGTCGAGCGCCGAGCCGTCGGCAATGCCGGCAAAGTCCTCGGGCGCCATGCCCAGCTTGCGGTAGGCGGCGTCGGTGCCGCCAATGTAGGGCACGCCCTCGCTCGCGAGCTCGGCCTCGATGCCGGCCTCGCCCAGCACAAAGACCTTGTTGCGCGGCGGCGCCAGCTTGAGGATGCGCGCAATGTAGATGGCCGCCGAGTACGACGACCCGAAAATGTCCTCGACCGCGCACGGGATGCCCTTGGCCGTGAGCTTGGCGTGGTACTCCTTGCGCGACTTTGTCGAGTTGTTGGTCACAAAGACCGTCCGCTTGCCTGGCTGCTGTCAGCAAGGCGTTCCCGCAAGACAAGGCACAGAGAGCCACGCGGGCACTGACCCTTGCTCTGGAGCAGCTTGATGGTCTCGGGGATGCCGTCAAAGACATGGTCGCCGGACCACAGCACGCCTGGTAGTGTACACAACGGTCAGCCGGTGCCTCTCACGGGTCAGCCGCACGCACCCTGGTCCCGCGCGTACCGTCGCAGTCAATGAGAAATGTCTGTCGCGTGTCAGCGGCAGGGCCTGGACGAGCGTCCTCCAAACAAGACCGGAGAAGCGGCTTACGTCAAACCGGTCGAGAAAGGCGTCAATGGCCGGCGCGTCGCCCGTCAGGTACCTTGGCTGAGCCATCTGGAAAGGGCAACGAGCAAACGGACACAAACGGACAAGGATTCAAGCACAATTGGCGAGACGTGACGACGGAAGAGGAGGCGGAAATCGCTCAGCGCCCGGAGGCAGGACCGGAGCGCCACAGCCCGCCAAACGACCGCTATGATATTCGCGTGCGCTAAACTGGCCCCGCCACGGGCAACAGCCGCCCGACCGCTGGGACGGCACCCATCGTTTCTGACGAGCTCTCCTCTCTCGACAAGCGCTGAAAAGCCGAGGAAGAAAAAGGCACAGGCAAGAGAGCACAGCGCCGCGCCAACGGACATGCAACGAGCGTCTTGGACGGAGGGAGCGCGCGTTGCTGGTCGCCGGGACGGTGCTTCTCCGCCATGCTATATGGACGGCTTTAAGCGAAAATGGCCCAAGACGTGACGGGTCCATTAGTCTAGTGGTTAGGACACTGGATTTTGATTCCTCAGCGTACAATTCCAGGAACGCCGGTTCGAGTCCGGCATGGACCTTTTTGATTTCACTAAACGGTGCTTTCTTTTTTTTTTTTTTTCGTTTTTCTTTATTTTTCTTCTTTTTTTTTTTCAAGACAGATCAGACACATCCCAGACCGAATAAAAGACTTCGCTGCATCGTAAAAGCTGCTTACTGTCGCCAAGAGATAGCGCTCGGAGGACAGGGCACTGCTCCGGCTGCAGTGGGCTCTTCAGCAGCCGTTAGCGCTGTCTGCAGTAAACTGCAGCGATTGCCAGCCGTGTTATCGACGAAGAGGCGAGCTATCACTGGAATGCAATGACGCAATGCAGCAAGGCGACAAAGAAGAGGCCTGCATTGATCTGCCTCTTCCTGGCTGTTTCCACCGGCTTCAACAAAGGCGAGGCCGAACTGTCCCGTCGCCTCTCGCCTCGCCTCGCCTGTCGGCCTGCAGTGTTTGCACGGGCCTGCTTTTGGACGTCTGGACGTCTGCTGGCTGTCATAGCCGTGGCATTTGGTTTGGTTTGTCAGCTCGGGCCACGCAAAAGCTTCGTGTCGAGCGCCTGTGATTGCCTGCCGTCCGCTCTTTCCCTGTGCCGCGCCGTTCGCGCTTTCCTCCGACTGCGTCAAGGACGGCGTCGTGCCAAACGACCAACGCTCCTTCCTGACGTGCGCCGGCGGCTCCACCCCGCCTTCCCTCGTCTTCTACAGTACTGATTTCCATACCGCCTTTGGAAGCTGTCACTTCCACCATTTTCTAGAACTCTCGTCTTTTCTCATTGTGCTCGTCGATTGCAAGGAGTGTACCGCACACACATACATACGAGTACTCGTACACAAACACCTGCATTTTCAACCGCCTCAACCGCCTCATTTTTTCCCCAATCGCCGCCTCCTCTTATCTCCGCCTGTTGATTGGCTTTCTGCGCAGACAGCCAACCTTCTGCCCCTCGTTCCGCCCAAAAAGGCAGCAAAAAGCGGCTCGCACCACAACACCTCACACTCTTCCCACAACAGCGACACAACGCAACCCACCCTGCATCCAGCGGAACGAAGACCGTCGCTCGCAAGAACTGCGCTTTTGGCCGACATTTTGCCCTCGCCTTGCTGTCGCCTCGCTGCTGTCGACCGCAGACAAGATCTTCCACCCCAAGACGCATCTCCGAGTGCAGAGACGCTGAGCGCCACTCTTTGAAAACAGACTCCTGCCACATTGCGTGCTTGTACGAGTACGTTTCGCACGCGAGGGTTGACGCTGCTTATCTTCTCTCGGTATTGTTCCGTCCTGACCGTTCAAGGATACCCAGGCGAAGACAAGAAACGAGGCGGCATCGGATTCGTATCCTCTCTTTTTTCCTTTCTTCGACCCCCGCAAAATGGGAAAACAAACCAACCTCTACGCCTTCCCCGACGTTGCGTCCCTGGCCCCGGCGCTGCGGGCGTACGTGATCCAGTGCCAGAACGCCGGCATCGCGCGCCACGGCGTCTTCAAGGTGGCCGTGTCCGGCGGCAGCCTGCCGGCCACGCTCGCCAAGGCGCTGCTCGCGCCTGCGCCGGCGGCATCATCATCACCACCAGGCGCAGGCGACGCCGGCGACGACGTCGTGCGGCTGGACAAGTGGGAGATTTTCTTTGCCGACGAGCGCGCCGTGCCGCTCGACCACGCAGACTCCAACTACGGCCTGCTCAAGGCAGAGCTGCTCGACAAGCTGCCGGCCGAGGCCGGGCGGCCGGTCGTGCACGCCATCGACACGTCGGTGCTGGCGGACACGCAGGAGCTGGCCGACCGGTACGAGCAGGTGCTGGTGGCCTCGTTTGCCAGCCGCGACAGCGTGCGCCTGCCCATCTTTGACCTGCTGCTGCTGGGCTGCGGGCCCGACGGCCACACGTGCAGCCTGTTCCCCGGCCACGCGCTGCTGCGCGAGACGAGCGCCTGGGTCAGCCCCATCGAGGACAGCCCCAAGCCGCCGCCGCGCCGCATCACGCTGACGCTGCCGGTGGTCACGCACAGCGTGCGCGTGGCCTTTGTGGCCACGGGCGGCGGCAAGAAGGGCATCATGAAGCAGATCTTTGATGAGGACAGCGGCCTGCCGTGCGCGCTCGTCAACGAGGGCGCCGGCGACCGCTGCAGCTGGTTCGTCGACAATGCCGCCGTGGAGGGGGTGAGCTTCCCCAAGCGGGGGTACAACCTGTAGGGGGTGGGGGGCAGGACCGTGTCGTGGTGGGCAGGCGAGGGAAGACGGTTGGCTGTTTGTCTTGCATTTTCGGTTGCCATGTGTGCGGCCTATCTTTTTTTTCTTTTTCCTTTTTCTTTTCTTTTCTTTTCTCTTTTCTTCTTTTCTCTTCTCTTCTTTTCTCTTCTCTTCTCTTCTCTTCTCTTCTTCTTCTTTCTTCCTTTTCTTTTTTTCCCTTTCTCTTTTCTTCTCCTCTGCCTTCTCAGCATCGCTTCATGTACTCTGCACTACGGGCACCCTCGTTACGGCTGCGTTTTCCTCTTCCTGATGACCTGATGGCGGCGTCCAGCATCCAATCGCTCCGCTCAAAGTACCACTTGTTTCGTCCCGTCCTTGCGGCTGCGTCTCTGTCCTTTCTGCCTTTTGCGTCCATTTGTGGTCGCGTCTGCTTGACCGACGTCTGCGTATAGACCTTTTACAACACACGTTGCCATACGGAACAAGAAATATGGAAACAAGAAATACGAAGAAAAAAGAATATACGAGAAAATAAAGAAGAAAACGGTCTCTGCGTGGCTTGTGCGCGGTGTGACGCAGAGTATTGCATGCGGAACTCCAGCGTCCGCGTCAGTGCGCCGCCAAGAACAGCACGGGCAGATCAGAGGTCACATCGCTGTCGGTCCCGGTGCACACTGGGTCGCTGTACCCGTAGGGCTCCTGTTTGGTGTCTCATTGTAAAGACCGCCATTGTCTCCGACGTCACGACGTCATGCAGCCACCACGCCCGCGACGCTCCAGTCTCTCCTTTTCCCCGCCTCAGACAGTCGCAGGATCGGAGACGTTTGGGAAAAGCCGCTTTTCAGAGAACGGCTGGACAGGAGCACGTTGTGTCGGTGGCGGCCATTGGCGACGCGTTGAGCGCGTCTGCTAGTGTCCAAGTCACGAGGTACTTACTGTACAGCGTATGTACGACAGGTACTTACTGTAAGATACGCCGTATATACTCCGTATATGTACTTGTATGTACAGCACACAAGATACATAAGATAAGATACTCGTAAGATACACGTCGTACATTGTAGTGCAAAGAGCCCAGAAAGAGAAGAGAGACCAGTCTCGCCTCGCCCTGTCTGATATTCTTCAGCTCTGGATCGGCATTCTGAGGACGACACGCTTCCCACGCTTCTCCATATCTGACACGTCCTAACAGCTAGTCAGGCACCGCTACAGGGCATCTGCCTCCTAAATAATAGCGGCTGTTCCGGACTTCCCCTGCCCGCGCAGCCGGCCGTTTCTTCAGACGACAGAGGTGTCTGGAAATAGAAAAAGAACAAGAACATGAACAACGACAGGCCCCGACAGAGCAAGTCGCTGGATTCGCTCGCCGCGTCTCGCTGTCTGGACACCGCTTTGCTCTTGCCCATCCTGCTGTCTTTCTTGAATCCGTGGCACGTAAGGCCTCTTCCCGACAAGGTAAGATGCTTCCGGGAACCCTGCTTTGTATCTTACTGTTTCAGCCTGGCAGGGGCGTGGTTGGGACCGAGGGGGCAGGGAAAGCGGATTCCTGCTCCCACGGGCACCAATCGAAGCGGAACCATTGCGCCTGCACCACACGTCGTGCAGGGGTCATGCCCCAGCCGATCCCGTAATTTGCATCGCACCTGCCTTGCAAAAAAAAAAAAAGAAAAAGACGGCAGGCGAGACTGAGATACGTCGAAAAAGGATACGCCAAGTACGATAATACTCCTCAGTGGAAGGAACGACGTAGCGCAAAACGTGAGGCAGGCGCGATGGGACGAACGGACAAAAGTACCGCGGCCGCAACGCCGAAAAAAGGGCTGCCAGAATCTCTCTCCTGATCCCATCACGGTGCGACGACGAGCACATGTCCAGCATCCGGCCGCTTCATTCCTCCTGCGCGTCCGTGGCGTCCCTTTGCAGGCCGCGTTTCTGCATTCTTGTCCTCTCGCATCGTGTCTGCCGGCCTCACGCTCTTCCGAGCTTTCGGCTATTTTGAGTTTTTTTCTTTTTTTTCTTTTTCCTTTTCTTTTCTTCTTTTCCTTCGTTCCCTTCTTCCTTTCCCTTCTTTCCTTGGTGTGACAGCATACAAGTACACCTGGTTCCCTGCACTCCGGCCCGTCCGGTGGGCCAGTCCTTGATTTCGAGGATTTCGAGATTGTTTCTCGGCTGGTGTTCTGTCGTCTTTTTTTCTTTTTTCCTTTCTTCCGTTTCTTTCGTTTCTTCCGCCTTTTCGTCTCTTCTTCTCTCTCCCTTTTTGCCGTCGTTTCGAAAAGCCCTGCCATCTTATCTGTTTCGGGTCTGCGGGCCTTTGGCAAAGCCTCGTTCCACGCAGGGCCATCCCTGAAGCCGGAGAGATCACGACAGTGCCACGACCACCATCCGCAGCAGCCCACCGACGTGCGACTGCCGACGTGCCCGCCATGGCGGCCGACGCCTCCCCGTTCCTGCCCTCCGGCAGCACAGCCTTTGCCGCCACCAGCCTCTCGTCCAAGACCCCCGCGTCCCCCGGCCGTTCACGCTTTTCAAAGGCCCTCCCTGCGCCGCCCGAGACCCCGTTTCCTCCTCGCTCAGCGTCACGGCCCGACGCCGCTGCCTCTCTGCCGTCTCTGCCGCCCAAGCCGTCGGCCGTTCCGCACCATCCTCCGCCGCCACCAGAAAAGGCGGCGGCGCCCCCTGCTGCGCCTCCGTCTTCGGCAGCCCCGGCTCGCGCCATTCGCCGCCGGCCCGTCGCCAGCTCCGTCTCGGTCGCCAGCACCGACTCCGGCGCGTCTCTGCCCCGGCTCCCGGACCTGCCCAGCTTCAACAGCCTCGGCGAGCTGCCGGGCGCGTCCTATGCCTTGCCCGGCCCGAGCTCTGCCGGCCCGGGCTCCGCCAGTCCGAGCTCCGCGACGCCCTCGCAAACAGCGACAGAGCGGCCGTCCACGCCGCCGGCGCCCGAGCGGGATTCCCCGTCCCGCGCGGCGTCCATCTCGAGCATCCTGTCCGCGTACTCGGTGGCGTCGTCGGTCCCGGCCGGCCTCTCCTCGTCCAACTCCGAGGCAACCGTCAGCACACACAGCTCGTCCGTCATGACAACGTCCTCGCCCCTGCGGCCCGGCGACAAGGACCTGCCGCCGCTTCTCCGGGTCCCGTCCGCCTCGGCCCTGAAGCTGGCCGAGGGCGAGCACACGCCCTTGTCGTATCTGCTGGACGGCAACTACGACGACGAGGGCGACGACGACGACGCCGAGAACGCGGATTCCGGGGACGCCGCACAAAAAGAGCCCGCCGCGAGCGTGGCCAGCCCCAGCAGCAACAACTACAGCAGCGACGACTACGACCCGTACTCGGACGCCTGCTACAGCTACAAGCCCCCGGCGCGCAGTGTGCAACGGGACGCAGCCGCCACGACCAGCGTCGTCCGCCTCGACAGCAGCAAACCAGAGGCGCAGAAAGACGGGACGAACTCGTACGCCCCGCCCGCCCCAATCAGCAAAACAGACGCGGCTGCTGCCGCCGCTCTTCCTCCGCGCTCCGCGTCCTTGCCCAACCCGCCACCCGCCACCACAGGCAGCACGGCCGCCACGTCCGACGCTTCGCTGCCGCCCCTGCCGCCCCTGCCGCAGCCCCAGCACACGTCCTCGCCCTCGGAGCTCTGGAAGCGCCGCTCCGAAAAGGCAGCCACCAACCTGTCGGTGACCGAGCTGAACCTCGCGGACAGGCCCAGGGCGGCGCAGAACAGCGCAGTGCAGGACAGCACAGCGCAGGAGCCTCCCGTCAACGCGCCGGCCCACGACGGCAACGGTGGCTACCTTGCTTCCCGACAGCCGCTGCCCCCTCCGCAGTCGCCCCTGCCCCCTCCGCCCAGCCGTTCCGCCCTCCACCAGCTGCAGCCTCCTCCGCGGTCGCCGCTCGCGTCCTCGCCGCGTCTGGGGCTGCCTGGCCGTGATATCCGGCCTTCTCGCCAGGCCAGCCCGGCCCTGACGCCGGCGCCGCAGCCGTCTCCCAACATGGGCTCTTCTCTCGCAAAACTCGAGACCCGGCTGGAATCGACCGTGGCGCGCAAGACCAAGGCCGTGCCGAGCCCGCCTGCGCCGCCTGCGCCGCCCGCCAAAGAAGCACAGCCGTCCGCAACAGCAGCGGCGGCCGCTCCGTCTCCCCTCGCATACAGCAGCGTGCCTGTGTCACCAGCTGCGTCACCGGCCGCGTCACCGCCGCCCACGCTGTCCTACGGCACGCCGGGCGGCACGGGGCTTGTCGGCAGAGATATTCGCCCTGCCAGGGCGGTCGCCTCCAAGGAGCAGCCGCCGCCGCCGCCGCAGCCGCAGCCGTTTGCGCCGCGGACGTCGTCCAGGAACGTGCCCGTTTCGGCCGCCGTCCCCGGCGCTCTCTCCGGCCCGCCCCTGCCCCCGCCGTCGAAGCAGACGGCCATGCCTCCTGCTTCTGCGCCCGAGCACCGGCATGC
Source organism: Sporothrix cf. nigrograna (assembly GCA_019925305.1). Lineage (NCBI taxonomy): Eukaryota > Fungi > Ascomycota > Sordariomycetes > Ophiostomatales > Ophiostomataceae > Sporothrix > Sporothrix cf. nigrograna. The sequence goes on from JADHKR010000029.1 coordinate 271,491, forward strand.
CGCTTCAAACTCGGCCGCGTCCGTGGTCAGCGAGGCCGGCAGTCAGACGACCATCAAGGCCGTCCCACCGACGCAGAGAGCGCCCGTATACGACGGCCAAGACCGGCGCATGTCCACGGACGTAGCCACGGACGGCCCGCCGACGGCAGCCGCGTCAGCAGCGTCAGATGGCTCGCTTCTCGCCCTGGGCATGCCCCCGCCGTTCCCGACGGGCTACATGACGGACGCCGTCACGCCCGACACCGTCTTTGCAGCGCCGCCGCCCTCCCGGATCCAGTTCGGCTGCCTGCAGCGCCACGCCGACATGTTCCGCGACCGCAACGCCAACTACCCGCTGAGCTGCCAGGCGTGCCAGACCTTTGAGCGCTCGCCGCGCTGGCGCTGCAAGTGGTGCTACCTGCGCATCTGCGCGGGCTGCCGCGAGGCGCTGCACACGCACGCCGAGCACGACCTGGCGCAGCTGATGGCGCTTCTCGCGGCGGGCGCCAAGCACGGCGTCGAGGGCCAGGCAGGGCCAGCCCCGTCCATGCCGTCTTCTGCAGAGCTTCCCGCCATACAAGAGGCGTGACCGCAGTTCTACGTGGTGACGGGGTGTCTGTTTTTTGATTTGTTTTTTTTGATCTTTTTTGACCATTTTTGATCTTGTTTTTTGTTATATTTTTTCCAGATTTGACCGACATATTCCATTCCGCGACTTTGCCTTCCTGACAAGCTCTGTTTTCACGCCGTCTTTTGTTTGTTTTGTTTATTACGTTTTCTTGGTTCTTGGTTCTTGGTTCAACGGGTAAGGAGAAGGGCCATAATCGCAAAAGACAGCCCAAGGTTCTACGAGATTCACAGCGGAGGAGCATGAAGCGAGAAAGTCAGCTGGCGTTGGTGTTGCAGACAATGAAAGCTTGTTTTCTCTTGACGGTGAATGGCTCCGGACAGCATGTGACTGCCCGAGTCAACAATAAAGACGACATCTCATAATGCAGATGTCGAAAATGCTACGAAACTTCAAACTGACGGAGGATGAGTACTCATTCTCGCGGTCGTTCAACGGACGCTGATTGGACGGCTGTTTAAAACGCCCAGGACGCGCTAGCGGCTGATCGCCATCACTTAGTGAACCCTTTAGCGGTAAACGCCAGCAGCGACACGCAGCAACAACCACGACTGTCAATACCCCCTGAAGAGAGAACGGAACGCGCACGCCCACACACACGGCGCGATGCCCGCCCAGCCGCCATCGTCATCGATACCGACGCGTCCGCCACCGGCCACGGCCGGCGGCAGCGGGCCCGGCCTGTTGCGGACCCGGTCGCTGCGCCGGCCACAAGCCGGGCCGTCTGCATCGGCCGCGGCCGCGGCAGCGCCGTCACGCGAGGCGGTGCTGCCGGGAACAGGGGGAGGCGTCCGGGCCACGCCGGCCAACGGGCTGGCGTCGTCTGGGGTCCCGGCGCGCGGCGCGTCGCCGAGCCGTCTGCCTGTGAAGCCACCGCTGTCCGGAGCAGCAGCGGCGGCGGCAGCGTCGACGACGACGACGACGACGACAACGACGAGACCACGGCCGCCTTCAGCGTCGGGAGGCCTGGCGTCCACGCGGCTGCGGCGGCCAGCCGCGCCAGCAGCCGCACCGGCAGCGACAGCGACAGCGCCGCCCCCCCGGCTCTTTACAAAGCCGCCCTCCTCGTCGCGCTCCCACCTGATCTCGTCGGGCCCAGGGACGACGGCCGCTGGCCGGCCGAGATCGTCGGGGGGCCTCCCGTCTCCGTCGTCGGTGCCGGCAGCGGCGGCAGCGACGGCGACGGCGACGACACCCCCCGTGCGCGGGCACGCGCGCAACAAGTCAGCATCGCATATTCTCGCGGCGGCAGCAGACACAACAGCAAAGACACGGCCTCTGTCGCGACCGCCGTCGGCCACAGCGCTCTCGGCCGCGCCCGTGCTGCGCCCGCCGTCGGCGCAGTCGACGTCCACCGGCAGCAGCGGCACCAGCCGTCCGCCCACACGGGGCGCCTCGGGCGCGGCGGCCGGCACAGAAACGAAGAAAGCGGCGCCAGCAGCGCCGGCGGCGCACCGCCGGAATGCGTCGGGCGCGCGGCCCCGGCCGGCGTTCTCGACGCTGCAGCAGCACTACTCGCCGGCCAAGAACACGGCGCCCAAGCCGCGCATCGCGGCCATCCTGGCGCCGCCGGCCTCGCCCTCCAAGCAGCCCGCCAACGTGGCCCTGTCCGCCGAGACGAGCCGCCTGCAGACGGCCCTGCTGCAGCTGCACCTGCTGCACCGCGACGCCGCCGCGGCCACGGCCGCGTGGCACGCCTCGGCACGCCGCGCGCTGGTGGACGAGCGGCTGGCGGCGCTGGCGGCCGACCACGCAGCGCTCGCGCAGGCGGCCGGGCAGCGCGCCGCGGCCGTGAACGCGGCCGCGCTGCAGGCGTGGGGCGAGGGCGAGGGCGAGGGCGAGGGCGCGTGCGGCCTGACGCTCGAAGAAAAGATCCAGGCGCTCGACGCGGTGCTGGCGGGCGTGTGGGCGCTGGCGGGGCCGGGCGTCGTTGTTTCCGGACATGCGCGCGAAAAGGGCGGCGGCGGCGGCGGCGGCGGCCCGCCGAACAACAGCAGCAGCCGCTACGTGCAGGTGGTGCGGCGGTTTGAGCGGTGGGCGCAGGCGACGGCGGACCTGGCGGCGGCGCGGCACGGGATCGAGACGCTCGCGGAGCTCCTGGACAAGAACGGCGACGGCATGCCCGACGCAGCCGCGGTCCTCGCCAACGAGGAGGAGCCGCTGCTGGACGCGGCGTGGCACGACGAGGTGGGCAGCCTGACGCGGCGGCTGGAGGGGTGGCAGCGCCAGCTGGCGCGTCTGGGGGACACGGACGCGGCGCAGTCGAGCCTGCGGCGGGTGCTCGCGGGCTGCCGCAGCCTCGTGGACGGCATGCTGGACGAGCTGGGCGCGATGCAGCGGCTGGAGCGCGAGGCGGCGGCGCAGGAGCTGGCGTGGGTGCGGCAGATGAACGCCGGGTCCGGCACGCACAGCGCGCGCGCGACGGCGCGGGCCGGCGCCGTCTGGCGCGCGGTGTAGGCGCAGAACTTGTCAAAAGGAAAGCAGATTGAATTCAGCGCGTGCGAATCGCTCATTATAAATCAAACGCACCCCCCCCCCCCTACGAGACGGCCTGCACCGAGCTCGTCAGGTGCTGCAGCACGCTCTGAGCCATCTTTTCCCGGGCGGCCTTTTTGGTAAAGACGTTGTGCACCTCGCCGACGCCGGCGGGCAGGGCGAGCGCCGGCGCGCCGGCCCGGGGCGCAAACACGACGCGCCCGTTGAACACGCCCTGGGCGTCCTCGCTGACCGGCGCCAGCGTGTACGTGGGCGCGCCCAGGCGCAGCAGCCGGCACAGTGCGTCGAGCTGCTGCACGCTGGTGACGTCTGCGCCGTCGCCGCCGCCGTCGTTGCGCACGCTGCTCTTGCTGCCGCCGCCGGCCACCACGTTGGTGACCCGAAGGCCGCTCTCGGCCGCGGCCATGACGGGCACCCACGCGGTCGCGTCGCCGTGCGCGGGCCTGCCCGCGTACGAGGCCAAGGACTGCACGCGGCGCGGGGACGGCGCCGGGGCGTCTGAGCCGGGCCTGCTTTGCGGGGACGCGGCCGCCGGGGGGGTCGTGGTGCCGGCGTCTGTGGTGGTCGACGGAGCCGGAGCCGGGGCCGGGCTGGGCGTCTCTGCGACGGGCGCCGGCGCCGTCTGGGCGGCCGGCATGCTGGGCGGCGGCGCCACCACGCACGGGCCGCCGTGGGCGGGCACGAGGCCCTGGGCCTCCAGCCACTCGACGGCGCAGCGCGCGGCATAGCGCCGCGCGGCCCTCTTGTTGGGAAAGACGCTGGCCTGCGGCTGCGGCTCGTCGGCGCCGGGGAACCACTGGTGGGGCGCTTCGCTCGGCAGCCGGCACCGCACGCGCCACTGCGGCGAGCCGAGGCTGCTGGCCGGCAGCTGCTCCTCGGCAAACTCGGGCGGCACGACGCCGCCCTTGCGCGACTGGACGTAGTCTGGCGAGCGTGAGCGTGGGCGTGGGTATGGCCGGGGGGAGGAGGGGGGGGGGGACTCACGCATCAAGAGACTGACCCAGTCAGTGTCCGTCGAATTGTCAGTGCCCTGTGCGGGGCCACGGGCCGGCGGCGGCGGCGGCACCAGCACGGCCATGGCCTGCCGCTGTGCGTCCGTCAAGGGCGCCGGCTGGCCGGTCCGGCGCTCGTGCTCCTCCTGGTCGTAGATCCACACCTTGAGCTGCGTGTATGTGACGGGGCCGGCCATGGCGGCTGCGCGAACAAACGGGGATAGGATGCTGTCAGGGCGTTGTCGGGCAGCCAGCAGAGCCTCGCCGTCGAGATCTTTTGGGAGTTGGCGATCTTTTGAGGTTTTCGAGGTCTTTGAGATCTTTCGTCTTTGAGATCTTTCGAGAGTCAAGTCTTCAGTCTTCCAACGCCAGACACCACACCAGACAACCGCTTCGCGTGATGGCAAGGCTGGCCCACCAGCATTCGTGGTGCGCCTGGACGCGAGACGCTTCCGGCCTGCACAGCTCGCTGCATCCCAGGTCGTATCACCAACGCGGCTGCCGTTGGGCAAGGAGGGGCTGTCGCTGGGCTCGGCGCTAGAGGCACCACACGCCATTGGCTGGCTCGGCCAGGGTCTGCCAGCGACGTTCCAGGGCAGTCGTCCGCACGCGTTTGGCAGGAGCGATGGGCGCCGCGGAAGGAGCAGCTTCTGTACTCGTACACTGGGGACGCTCGCCACTGCCCCTCAGCAGGCGCCCCTTCCCAAAGCGCCGCCTGCAGACAACCCCCCTTCCTTTCCGAAACAGCAAGACTCGCTCGCTTTTTTTAGTACACGCAATTTTTCACCCGCCCCTTCCCTCCCCTCCCTGTCCTCGCACTGCGCCTGCCTCCTGCGTCTCGCCTGCTCACCTTTGCACCTTCCCCCAACGACGACCAAAAATTTCCCGCGAAAAAAGGGGATCTCCCAAACGAACCAAGCACGAACAACGAACATTGCGCTTTTCCTCCATCCTCGCTGCACGACCAGACCATCTCTGCATCCGGCGACGGCAGACGGCCAAAAAACACAATCCGACAACAACCCGACGGCACAGCACGCTCCCGCCCGCGCGTTCCGCCCGCTCCTCACCGCGCACGCGCTGAACGGCCGCGAAACCCGACGACGATCCGTTTCCATCGCCAAACCATCCCATCACGACGCCGTCGAGTCAAGGTAAGGCTGCCCTGCATTTCGATTGCTTCCATCCCCTGTTCCATCGCCGCCCGCCTCGACGCCCGACGCCCGACGCCCGACGCCCGCCGGGACGCCTGCCCTCGACGCACGCCCGCACGGGCCCGAGGGCGTCGGTCGCGCGCCGAGAGCGTCCTGCCCCGTCTCGGGTCTCGAGACTGCCCGTGGCATTGGGCGCGGCTGTTGTCCCATCGTGGAACACATTCCTCGCACTGCTGTCGGCGGCATCCCTTGCTGCTGCAAGTCTGCTCCCTCGCACCGACATTTGGCACGCGTCTGCGGTTGCGAATTCGAGTTGCAAATTTTGCGAATTTTGAATTTCATCCACTTGACAAATTGCCACGATTCGCCTTGATTTCTCAGCCTTCATGCTGACCTTTCACGCTGACCACGCTGACCAGACTGCAGCTTGGCCGACGACTGGACGCCCAAAACAGCAAACACGACGACTCGGCCGCTTGCCTGCCACAGGCGACGAAAACACCGGCGACCCTCTGACGAGCTCTAGCTATACACTGTCCGCGAGACGCGTGGACCTCCCGGGAACCAGACACCCTCTCTCTCCAACCCGACGCCGCTCGCTGCTTCTGGCTGCGGATCCCAGGCTGCCGACACCCGACACCTTGGAAACAACGGTGCAGCCCCCTCCACCCGAGGAGACCAGCGAGCGCCCAACCCGCTCTCTTTCCTCCCCCCCCCCCCCCCCTCCCCCCGACGCCCACAGATCTTCTGAGCCCGACGACCAGCCGTGCTCAGAGGTTTGCGGAGATCTAGACGCGCAGAGGCCCCGTCGCACCCGCACCGTCGATCCGCGCCTCCCAACAGACCAGGAAAGCAAACAAGAAAAAAGCGGAAGACCAGAAAAGCAGCAGCTCCGTAAAATGGCCGACCAGCAACACGAGGTCGACCTCGACTCCATCATCGACCGGCTGCTCGAGGTCCGCGGCAGCCGTCCCGGCAAGCAGGTCCAGCTTCTGGAGGGCGAGATCCGCTTCCTGTGCACCAAGGCCCGCGAGATCTTTATCTCGCAGCCCATCCTCCTCGAGCTGGAGGCGCCGATCAAGGTATGACCGCACACGGCTTTGCGGCCCTGCCCCGTTTGTCAACCCACCCCTGCTGACGGCGTCGCGCAGATCTGCGGCGACATCCACGGCCAGTACTACGACCTGCTCCGTCTCTTCGAGTATGGCGGGTTCCCGCCCGAGGCCAACTACCTGTTCCTCGGCGACTACGTCGACCGTGGCAAGCAGTCCCTCGAGACCATCTGCCTGCTGCTCGCGTACAAGATCAAGTACCCCGAGAACTTTTTCATCCTGCGCGGCAACCACGAGTGCGCGTCCATCAACCGCATCTACGGCTTCTACGACGAGTGCAAGCGTCGCTACAACATCAAGCTGTGGAAGACGTTTACCGACTGCTTCAACTGCCTGCCCATTGCCGCCATCATCGACGAGAAGATCTTTACCATGCACGGCGGCCTGAGCCCTGATTTGAACTCGATGGAGCAGATTCGGCGTGTTATGCGTCCTACGGATGTGAGTGGGGGAGAAAAGGAGAAATGAAAAAAAAAGAAAAAGTAAAAAAACCGCTAACCACATAGATCCCCGACTGCGGCCTGCTCTGCGACCTTTTGTGGTCCGACCCCGACAAGGACATTACCGGCTGGAGCGAAAACGACCGCGGCGTCTCCTTCACCTTTGGCCCCGACGTCGTGTCGAGGTTCCTGCAGAAGCACGACATGGACCTGATCTGCCGTGCCCACCAGGTCGTCGAGGACGGCTACGAGTTCTTCTCCAAGCGCCAGCTCGTCACGCTCTTCAGCGCCCCCAACTACTGCGGCGAGTTTGACAATGCCGGCGCCATGATGAGCGTAGACGAGAGCCTGCTCTGCTCGTTCCAGATTCTCAAGCCCGCCGAGAAGAAGCAAAAGTACGTCCGCAAAACCGCCTCGTGCCGCAGACAACTAACGTGTCAGGTTTGGCCGCCGCTGATCTGTGGCGCGCTCAACTCTTCTCGCCCAACTCTTCTCGCTCGACCCAACGTTGTGGCCAGCTTTGCCGCCAATCCCCATCCACCGAACGTGCCCGTCTCCTCGGCCTTTTACGGATCCGACCGCATATCTGATAGCCTACGCCTTGTCCATGTTGCCCATTCATTTTGCTTGTTCCGTCTTTTTTCTCTTTTTTCTCTTTTTCTCTTTGGTTCCTCTTTCTTTCCTCGCTTTCATCCTCCATGTTGTCTGTGTACGAACTCTTGCAGCGGTGGGCCGGGCTGTCGGTAGAATATAACACGGGAGAAAGCGTAACGGTTTTCCTGCCGTTGCTTCTGTATTGTTGCTTGTGCGCTTTCCACGTCTTTCATTTTCATCTCTCTAAACCTTGCCGTTTTCCCACTGCCGCGTGTCGTCTATGCACTTGGAGTGACGTCTTTTCAACAAGCCGGGCCTGCCGACCTCACTGGCAGTCTTGGCAAACTGGCGCCGCCGGGTCTGCCATGTCCCGGGCCTTGCTGGCCGCCGGCGCGCCCGTCTCTGCAGATGCAGACGTAGTTGCGGCTGCGCCCGTGTTTGCTTCTGCTGCCGCCGCCGCCGCCGCCGCCGTGCCGCGGTCGCGGTCCACGTGCCCCAGATCCCGGCCGGGCTCAATCACGTCGCGCACCCGCCGCTTCAGCTCCTTGGTCTCGGGAAACCCGCCCTCGGCCTTGCGGTCCCACAAGAGGCGCGGCGCGCCGACGCCCGTGGCAGACGCCGCGTCGGCCGTTGCAATGGTGACGGCGAACACGCCGCCCGTGGCCGGCTGCAGCGCGACCTCGCCGAGGGCGGGGCCAAAGGTCGACAGCAGTTCCTGGGCGAACTGAAAGCCGTGAGCAGGAGAAGAGAGAGGGGGGGGAGAAAAGAAAGGGAGCGGAGCGAAACGAAACGAGGCACGTACATAGGCTGCGCGGAGCATCCATTTGCACTGGGAAACGGTCAGCAGAGGCCGATGAGCCGGCAGAGTTCGGGCTGCACCGTCACCGTCACCGTACCTGCGTGCAAAACTGGATGGCGACGCGAGGCAGCCGCACCGGCGCCTGCTGCTCTGCTGCCGGAATCGACGCCATTCTCGCAACACGTTGGATGCGCTGGTGATGCTGCGTGCGCAAACTCCAGTATTACGAGTACCGCGTACGAGTAAAGCCGGTTTGTCATTCGCCCGCTGGCGTCTTTTTTTCCGAAGGTGGGGTGCCTTGTAGCTCCCTTGCAGACGCTCGCCATATTACGATATTACGCGCAGCAGCAGCGCTCGATAAGCCGCCTCACTGCAGAGAACAGATGCAGCCTGCCTTGGAGCATTCTGGTCGAAAAGACAGCGCCAAGAGGCAGCAGCTCAGCGAATGTCTGCATTTCTGTTCTTCACGCAGGGCAGAAAGGCAAAAAAAAAATAAAAGTAGTATTTCCCCCGGGACTATAACGAGACAGCGACACGAACTACTACATGAGATCCCAGGGAGGTATATATGGCAGGGCGGACGCAATGAGGGTGCGAGAGAAAAAGGAGCAGTCGAGAGAAAAAGGACATAAAGATTAGGACAAAACATAAGAGAGCCGTTGAGTGACAAAACCGAAAAGGGAGTTTGGGAAATCCGGTGACTAGAACACAAGAGGCCGGGATTAGGTTGAGGTAGGGACACGAGACCGACACGGGCGAAACGGACGACGGCGGATGGCGGTGGATGGCGGCGGCGGAAAAAGAAAAGGAAAAAAAGAAAAGGAAAAAAAGAAAAGAAACTAGATAAAACAGGAGATGAAGATGAAAAGTCTTGGTTCCGCCGCCGCGATTGACCCGTCGTGTCAAGTCGAGATCGCTCGACAGATCTGCTCGCCATTGTCTCGCCGTCGTCTCGCCGCCGCCGGCGCTCGGTCGCTGTGAGGTGTGCGTGGACGGGCCGTGGTTTTTGTGCTGTATTTTTTGCTTGAATCTGAAGTTTTTTGGGTCATCATCATCGCCTTCTTGATACCCGCGCGTACCCTACATCACCACGCAGCAGCCGCCGCTCTGTTGCGGCGCGTATGGGTCTTCGCTCTTCGGCACAACGCCCCAGACGGACGGGACCATGTAGTCGCGGGTGCTGTTGCAGTACGCGATGATGCTGGACGTGTTAGCGGCGGTGTCTTGCGCACGTGCGGCGTGCGGCGTGCGGTGACGGACCTCTTTGATGCTTGGCTGACGGGGATCCGCTCGCGGTCCAGGTCTTCCCGCAACCGGCTGTTGAGCTCTGTTAACCGCCGCAGCTTCAGATCGGCCATGCTCTGCTTCGTCCTCCGCACCTGCGACGGGTCGCCGACGTCGCGCGAGGTGTACTGGGGCATCGTGAGGTTGGTAAGGACGGAACCGAAGGGAGGAAAACACTGCGAAAGATGCCAAAGTGGATGCGAATTGCTCTCGCTTCTGCCATGAAAATGTCAGCCGCTATTCAGTACAAAGGCTGTGAAAGATGCAGATGCAGGCATCAAGGCGACGCTGGGCGATCTGGACGGTGTTGCGTGTCGTGTTCGTGTTCTGCTGGTTTTGTCGCCACGGCTGCGAGAAACAGCCAAACAACTGAAACGGCCAGCAACAAAGCAGCCAGCAGCCAGCAGCTCGTGCGCGTCGCCTCAATCGTTGTTGCGTCGGACGTCGATTCAATTGCCGTGGCGAAGCTCGGAGGCGCGGCGATCACGGCAGGGGCGCTGTCGAAGCTTGGAGCTGAACGGGCGACGGCCGAGGATGGCGGTCAGGATGTTATCGAGGACGTCAATGAGGCCGATGGAGGCCGTTGAGACCGTTGGAGACCGTTGGATGAGGCTTTTGTCGAATGCGTGTCCTTTTGCCCTTTGCCCCTTTTGTCGCGCAAACAAAATCCAGGCGAAACAACACTGCAAGGGCATCGAGAGCCATCGAAACTTACAAGTCTGATTGACGGGCGCGTTCGGCCTGGGACGTCGGGATGGCGAGAGGCTGATGCTCGTCGATGCACCAAGTATCGTCGTCGCGAGATATTCGACCAGGAGCGGAGATGGGTTGCGAGAGGAAAAGCGAAAAAGAAAAAAAACGCCCAGAGAAAGGTCAAATTAGACAGGAAATAACGGCAGGAACAAACGGAGCGTGGCACGAAAAGGGAAAGGCCAGAAACGAGCAAACGAAAATCAACGGGCAGCTAGCTGCAGGGGGAGGGGAAGGTGCAGAGCGTTGCGGTGGTGGGTCGTTCCTCCGGGGGAGCACCTTCTCGTATGGCTATCCTACAGCGGACGGGGCAGGCACGAATACGCTGTCGCGATGTATCCTTGCAGGACCCAGCAGGCGGGGGTGCTGAGGTACGTCGCATGTACATACAAATACGCTGTAAGATACTACTCATGTATGTACAAGTACGGGGCTGGCACCATCCAGGTGGATCCAAATTGGGTGCCCCTTTTCGCGTACTTTCGCTGTAACTTTCCTTTAATAAGATACATACGAGTACTCGTCATATGCACAGTTCAGTACATATATTTTATGAGCATCGCCCGCCTGGGAAATTTGCAGCCGCCTCGTCCTTCTCGTGTTGCGGTACGAAAGCGTCCCAAGACAAGCAGACAAAAGACACGCCGTCCGCAGATCGTGAGAACGTCCAACGGGAGCGCACCGGACAGACGGTGCTCTTTGCTCCGCAGGGCACAGGCCACGCAGCCCCTGAAGGAGCCGCCCGTCGACGGCCTCTTCCCAGCCTTCTGCCACACTCGAGAGTCGAGACTGACCCAAGACGTCGACCCGGGATCGTGTACGGCCGTCCGAGACAGACAGGTGTCCCAGACGAGAGTCGAGAGGCAGGACGGGGCAGGCCAGGATCGGAACATTGGCGATGCGAGATGCCGCGAGATGCCGCATGCCGGGCGTGATACCAGCGCGCCGAGACATTGGGGCGCAGGCCTGCACGCTCAAAGGGGCATCGACGCGTCTCTCTCGGTCTAGACATCCCTTGCGCCGCATGCAGCTCCGCTGAAGGCCTATCTACACAGTACTCGTATACCCGTGCTGTAGGCAACTGCGAGCGCTGACGAGCGCTGAAAACAGCGCTAAACACCGCTGTACTCGCTCGGAGCGACAGCAATGTGATCCTCTGACAATGTCTGCAATGCATCGCAGCACATCTTGCATGTCTTACCATTGTCCTCCATTGTCGCCGTGCCATCGCACTGGGCTGTGTCTTGGGTGCCGTACGGCCGATGCCTCGCGTACGCACACGTACTCGTATTCTTGGGCACACCCGCAGTGTCGGCGATGACTAATCACAGCCGCGTCACGTGCACGAGCCCCGCAACCCTCCCACAGAGTCAAAATTCTTTTCGTGATCCACCAATCCTCCGGCGAAAAATAACAAGATTATCACCACCTGCTGGCTCTCGTCTTTCCCGCCCACCACACTCTCCGGGAACTGACACCACCGTGCACCCTTCACGACCCTGCGCCGCAGAGAAGGTTGCCCATCATGGTACGTGTTTCGCACCGCATCCAGCCGCGATGTGTGGTCCCGGTCCCCCTTTTTCGTCGTCGTCCTCCTCCTCTCCTCCTCCTCTCCCCCTCCGCCTCCCCTCCGCCTCCCCTCCGCCTCCCCTCCGTCTCCCGTCCTCTCGCTGGCTCCCGCTGACGCCCGCAGCCTCCCCCGCCGCACCAGAAACCCGAAAATGTGCTCAAGCGGGCCAACGAGCTCATCGGCGTCAACCAGGCGCCGGTGGCTCTGACCCTGCTGCACGAGCACATCACGTCCAAGCGGTCGCGTAACGTGCCCATCGCTTCGCTCGAGCCCGTGATGCTGCTGCTCGTGCACCTGGCCGTCGAGCAGAAAAAGGGCAAGCTGGCCAAGGACGCGCTCTACCAGTACAAGAACATTGCCCAGAACACAAACGTCGCCACCATCGAGCTCGTCCTCAAGGACTTTATCGAGCAGGCCGCCGGCAAGGTCGACGCCGCGCAGAAAAAGGCCGACGAGGTGCAGACCAGCCTCGAGGGCACCGCCAGCGTCGACGACCTCGAGGCCTCGGAGACGCCCGAGTCCATCCTGCTGGCCACCGTGTCCGGCGAGCAGTCGCGCGACCGCACCGACCGCGCCATCGTCACGCCCTGGCTCAAGTTCCTGTGGGAGGCCTACCGCACGGTGCTCGACATCCTGCGCAACAACGCGCGCCTCGAGCTCATGTACCAGAGCACGGCCATGCAGGCGTTTGACTTTTGCCTCAAGTACGCGCGCAAGACCGAGTTCCGCCGCCTCTGCGAGCTGCTGCGCAACCACGTGCAGACGGCCGCCAAGTACTCGGCCCAGATGCACGCCATCAACCTCAGCGACCCGGACACGCTGCAGCGCCACCTCGAGACGCGCTTCCAGCAGCTCAACGTCGCCGTCGAGCTCGAGCTGTGGCAGGAGGCCTTCCGCAGCGTCGAGGACATCCACACGCTGCTCAGCCTCAGCAAGCGCCCGCCCAAGAACGTCATGATGGCCAACTACTACGAGAAGCTCACGCGCATCTTCCTCGTCGGCGAGAACTACCTCTTCCACGCCGCCGCCTGGTCGCGCTACTACCACCTGCTGCGCCAGTCCGCCATGCTCGTCGCCAACGGCCAGGGAAAAAAGGCCGACAACCCGCCCGCCTCCGACGCCGACCTCGAGCGCGCCGCCTCCTTTGTGCTGCTGTCCGCGCTGTCCATCCCCGTCATCAGCACCACGCGCTCGCGCGGCGCCATGGTCGACTTTGACGAGGCCCGCAAGAACAAGAACTCGCGCCTCACCCACCTGCTGAGCATGGCCCAGGCCCCCACGCGCGCCGGCCTCTTCCGCGACGCCCTCTCCAAGGCGCTGCTGCGCCGCGCCCGCCCCGAGATCCGCGAGCTGTACAACATCCTCGAGGTCGACTTCCACCCGCTGTCCATCTGCAAGAAGATCTCGCCCATCCTGACCCAGATCGGCGAGGACGCCGAGATGAAAAAGTACATCCAGCCGCTGCAGCAGGTCATCCTGACGCGCCTGTTCCAGCAGCTGTCGCAGGTCTACGAGACGGTCGACCTCGCCTTTGTCGAGAGCCTGGCCCAGTTCCCGCCCGCCTACCAGGTGACGCGCTCGACGGTCGAAAAGTTTATCATGAACGGCAACAAAAAGGGCGACCTGGCCATCCGCATGAACCACGCCACCGGCGTCCTGAGCTTCGACTCGGACATTTTCTCGTCGGCCAAGGCCGTGCACGCCGGCTCCGCCGCCGGCTCCGCCGAGGCCGCCGAGGCCAAGTCCGTGCAGCGCCTGCAGAGCACGCCCTCGGAGATTGTGCGCTCGCAGCTGAGCCGCCTGGCCAAGACGCTCTACACGACGTGCTACTACATTGACGCGTCCTTTAACCAGAGCCGCATCGACGCGCGCAGCGAGGCGCTGGCCCGCGCCCAGGCCGGCGCCGAGCAGGAGCACCTCGACACGCTCGCGCGCAAGGACGTCATCCAGAAGCGCAAGGAGGAGGCGCTGGAGCTGCAGGCCAAGCGCGACAAGGAGAACGCCAAGCTCAAGAAGATGCGCGAGCTGGCCATTCTCGAGGCCGAGCAGCAGCGCCAGCAGCAGGAGCTGCGCGAGCGCGAGCAGCGGCGCATGGAGCGCGAGCGCGAGCAGATCCGGCAGACCGAGGTCGAGAACATGATCAAGGAGCTCAAGATCGGCACCAAGGCGCTCGACTTTAACGGCGAGGAGCTCGCCAGCCTCGACCCGCAGAAGCTGCGCGCCATCAAGCTGCAGCAGCTCGAGCGCGAGAAGAACGACGTCAACGAGCGCCTGCGCGTGACGGGCAAGCGCATCGACCACCTGGAGCGCGCCTACCGCAAGGAGGAGGTCAAGAAGCTGGCCGAGGACTACGCCGAGCAGCAGAAGCGCGACCGCGCCAACTACGAGGCCATCAAGGCCGAGACGCTCAAGGAGGCCAAGCGCAAGCACGAGGCCAACGTCGAGCTCAAGAACCGCCTCAGCCGGCTGGTGCCCTTTTTCGAGCAGTTCCGCGACGACATTATCGACCGCCGCCGCGACGAGTTTGACCGCCGCCGCCGCGAGGCCGAGCGCGAGCTGGACAAGCAGATTGCGCTGCGCAAGAAGGAGTACCGCGAGCGCAAGCTGCGCGAGAAGCGCGAGCGCGAGGAGCAGGAGCGCCAGCTGCGCGAGGCCGAGGAGAAGGCCGCCCAGGAAAAGGAGGAGCAGAAGCGCCGCGAGGAGGCCCGCCGCGAGGAGATGGCCCGCCTCAAGGCCCAGCGCGAGCTCGAGCACCAGGAGGCCCTCGAAAAGGCCGCCCTGCAGGCCCGCCGCGAGGAGGAGGCCCTCGCCCGCCGCCGGGCCGAGAAGCTCAGCGCCGCCGCCGCCGCCAGCGCCCTGCGCCCGTCGTCGCTGGACGCCCCGGCCGCCGCCACCGAGCGCCGGCCGCTCAACCTGCCCGGCGCGCGCAGCTGGCGCGAGCGCGAGGCGTCCAAGAACGCCGAGGGCGCCGGCGCCGCGTCTTCTGCGTCTGCTGCGTCTGCTGCCGCCGCTGCCGCCGCTGCCGCCCCCGCGGCACGCACCAGCACCCCGATGGAGCGCACCGACTCCAGCGACCGCCCGTCGGGCCCGCCGCGCCTGAACCTGGCCGGCAACAAGCCCTCGTGGCGCGAGCGCGAGGCGGCCAAGGCCGCTGCCGGCGGCGCGGGCGGCGCCAGCAGCAGCAGCGGCGGCGGGCCGTCCAAGGACGGCCCGCCGCTGCGGTCGTTTTCGGGCCGCGGGCCCCCGCGCGACTTTGTCCGCGGCGGCGGCGACAAGGACCCGCGCGACGACGCCGCGGCTGCGCCCAAGGAGACCCTGACGGCGTCGGGCGCCCCCGGCAAGTTTGTGCCCCGGTTCCGCCGCGGGGAGTAACTCTTCCCTCGGCAACGGTCCGGCATTTTGGGTTGGTTTGGGTTTTTCTTTCTTTCCTTTTTCTTTTTCCTTTCATCTAGAGATCGGGAGGGACACGGGCACAGGATGCATACTCGCATACTCTGAGGGCGGGCATCGTTGCGTCGACGAGCGGTGGCGGAAGAGACCCTAAAAGCAACTGCGCCAGCGGAGCGCACGTCGTTTCGGCATGTTTCTGCGTCTTTATAAGGGAGTTTGGCTTTCTTCCTGTTTCTCTTTTCCAAATAGTCGTGTCATTGAATTTTGCGTTTCATCTTTCTCGGTGCATCCTTGTGTCTTTCCTTTTGTCTCTGCGTTAGCAACCCGAGCACGTTCCCGTCAACACCGAATGTGGTCTATCCAACGAAACGAGACGCAAGCACAAAAAAGCACAAAACAAAGAGGTCTATTTCCATGCGTCGAGACAAAAAAAAGAAGAAAAAAAGAAGAAAAAAGCACGCGTACTGTCATGCGCTGGGCTCGCCCGAAGACGCCTCTAATGTCAGGCCCTCGACCTTGTGCAGCGGCGACTCGGCGGCCACGGCAGACGCCCTTTGGCTCGGCGAGGCGCGGTCCCGGTCGCGCAGGCTGGGCGAGGCGGGCCGGCTGTCCTTTCGCCGCAGCAGGCTGATGTGCTCGCGCTGCGCGACGTACTCGCTCGAGACGTAGCCCAGGATGCCCTTGATGTCGCGGCTGCGGCGGCCCTTGATGCGGGCAATGTCGGTGGACGAGTAGCGGACGAGGGCGCGGCCGACCTCGGTGCCCGAGGCCACGAGGCTGGGGACGGCGACGGCGGGGGCGGGGCTGTCGGTTGCGGAGGTCGCCGGGGCCGGGCCGGGGGCCGGGGCGGCCGGCTTGCGGTCGACAACAACGATGCGCACGGCGTCGTTTTCGGAAAAGGGCCCCTTGACGTCGACCACGCCCACGGGCAGCAGGCCGGCATGCTCCGCCAGCGCCTGGTACGCGCCCTGGTCAATGTAGACGGTGCCGCGGGGGGCGAGGCCGTGCAGGATCCAGAACGAGCGGTCGCGCACCGGCTCCGGCCACGGCAGGAAGCGGGTGTGCAGCGGGGGCTTGGCGGGGGTGCCGCTGCTCGCGGGGGACGGGGCGGCGGCCGCCGAGGCCGAGGTCGCCGGCGGCAGCGACGCAAAGGACGACGACGGCTGGAGGAGCGAGGCGCCCTGCGTGGCCTGGATGTGGGCCAGGATCTGCACGAGGTTGCCGGGGGTGGAGGAGCGCGTGATGACGGTGGTGACGCCGGCCGACGTGGCCAGCCGCGCAGCCACGATCTTGGTCGACATGCCGCCGGTTCCCAGTGCGGAGCCGGGCGTGGAAACTGGTTGTTAGCCGGACACACACACACATATATATACACATATACGTCTGAACGCACTGTCCGCCTCGAGGGCGTTGATGTCGTCGACGACCTCGATCGGCTCGGCGTCCGGGTGCTGCCGCGGGTTCTTGGTGTAGAGGCAGTCGACGTCCGTCATGAGAAACAGGACGTCGGCGTGGATCATGGCGGCCGTGATGGCCGAGAGCGTGTCGTTGTCGCCGAAGCGGATCTCCTCGACGGCCAGCGTATCGTTCTCGTTGACAATGGGGATGACGCCCATGTCGAACAGCTCGGCAAACGTGTTCTGCGCCCGGAGGTACTGGGTGCGCTGCGGCCTGTCAGTGCGTGCGTCCGCGGCATGCCGTCGCCGGGCCGGGCCGGCGGGGGAGGAGGCCTACATCGGCAATGTCGTTGCGCGTCAGCAGGATCTGCGCAATGGGCTGCCGCAGGTGGCTGAACAGCGAGTCCCACAGCCGGACGAGCCGGCACTGGCCGATGGCGGCAAGGGCCTGCAGCTGGGCCAGGTGCTTGGGCCGGTGCTCGACGTCCATGCGGCGGAGGCCGACGCCGATCGCGCCCGACGAGACAATGACGACGCGGTGGCCGTCCTTGCGCAGGCGGACGGCCGTCTCCACGATCAGCGAGAGCGTCGCGATGAGCGGCTCGTGGCTGGCGGCATCGATGATGGAGCTCGTTCCTGGCCGGGGTCAGTGTGCATGCGCGGAGGAGGCCGCCGTGGCCGGGCGTGATAGAACATACCGAGCTTGATTACGATGCCCAGCGGCCGTGGACCCTTCATGGCTGGGGATGTCAGGCGGCAGTCAGAGAGACGGCAATCAGAGACGAGGAGGGGCGCGGGCGAGCAGTAGACAGACAATCCTGGGAGAGGAGGAGAGGAGCTGAAAGGGGGGGGGGGGGGGGGGGGAGGAGGAGGAAGACGCGAGGAAGCGCTCAAGGTGGTCTGAAGGTGGTGTTGAGCGCTCGAGTCACCTTGACAGTTCAGACGGAACGTGGAGCAGCCAGACAGCTGGACCACGGCGGAACAGACGAGAGGCGTGTCGGGGGCCAGAAGAGAAAAGAAAGAAAGGAAAAGAGAAAAGAAAAGGAGAAAAAAAAGAGAAGAGAAAAAGAAAAGAAAAAAAAAGGAAAAAAAAGAGACAGCTGGGTCTTCTTACACGAATGATGCACACTCTGCTGCAAAAGGCTGCTGTGTGGATCCATGTGCTGGATGCCCAACCAGGGTCTGCTTGTGACGGCAAAAGAGGTGTTGAAAAGGAAGAAGAAAAAAGAAAAAAGACTGGGTCGTCTCAGGAAGCGTCCAGCTGCGATGCTGCCAAATGTGGAAGGAATTGAGTCGTGTGATTGGCCTTGACAGACGGCAGGACCGTATGCATGCCGCGAGGCAGGAACCACGGACGAAAATTTGATATCTCGAGTGCCTGGAAGCAGCGACTCGCCCGATGTCGCTCGCTACAGCGGCAGGTATTCAGCGAGACAGCGCTGTAAGCCAGACACCACGTGACTCTTCACCGCCCAGCATCGGTGGCAGAATTGTCGAGGGGAAAACCCGACACATTGTCACGACGGCCTCTGCACAGGCACGCACGCACGCACGCACGCACGCACACGCACACATACACATCCACACAATGACGACGTCATTACCAACACAGCCAGCGGCCACCGCCGCCGACGGCGCCGCGCCTCCGCCTCCCCCCTCCTCCTCCTCGGCCCCCCCCTCCTCCTCCTCCCAGCAACTGCAAAAGATCCTCGAAAACGACCCCAAGCGCACCGGCTTCGACCCAGCAACAAGCTGGTGGATCAACTACTTCCGCATCCTGTCGGGGCAGGTGACGCCCGAGGGCGTGCACCACTACCGCGAGTGGCGGTACCGGGTGCACGAGGCGCGCGACTGCCGGCGGTGCGAGGAGGCGCGCGACTACCTGCTCGCGTACTCGCCGATTGTGCGGTTCCTGGCGCAGAAGACGGAGCAGCTGGGCGGGCACCGCATGGACGGCAGCAAGATTGTGTGCGCGCGGTGCCCGGCGCGCGTGGCGGTGACGCCCGCGGGCGCCATGAGCGTGACGCGGCAGGGCGGCGGCTTCCACCCCGACTTTGGCATCCTGCTGTGCGCCAACGAGATGCGCGACCGGTCGCACCTCGAGGACAACCTGGCGCACGAGCTGGTGCACGCGTACGACCACCTGCGCTTCAAGGTCGACTGGGACAACCTGCGCCACGCCGCCTGCTCCGAGATCCGCGCGTCCATGCTGAGCGGCGAGTGCCGCTGGACGCGCGAGGCCTTTACGCGCGGCAACTGGACGCTGACCCAGCAGTTCCAGCGCTGCGTGCGCATGCGCGCCATCCAGTCGCTCCAGGCGCGGCCCAGCTGCAAGGACGACGTGCACGCGGCCAAGGTGGTCAACGAGGTGTGGGACTCGTGCTACAGCGACACCCGGCCGTTTGACGACATCTACAAGTAGGGGGGGGGGGAGGTGGGAGGCGCACGACTGCATGGAATGATGTATCCATTCTGTATTAGCATGTACCAACAGGAAAACTAAGAAAGAAATGAACGCCATGAATCCGCATATGCATGTCCCGCCCTCTTGAAATCGAAATTGTCTTGCTCGCCTCGCCGCCTCGCCGCCTCACTCCCCTCGCTCCCCCCTTGTCTTTTCTCGGTTGGCGGCCCTCTCGCCCTTGACGCAGTGCTTGATGATCCACGGGTGTTGCTGGACCTGGTCCAGCGGCAGTCTCTTGGCCGGGTCGAGCACGAGCAGCTGAGCTGTTAGCATTCGTTCGTTCTCTTTTTCACCTCGCTGTACACCGTCACCCACCTTCTTGATCAAGTCTCTTGCCTCCGGGCTGACAAACGACGGAATGGTCATGTCGGCGCGCGCAATGCGCCGGTGCGTCATGACCATGGTGTCCTCAAAGGGCGCCTCGCCGACCAGAAACTCGTACGTCAGCACGCCCAGACTCCACAGGTCCACCTTTTCGTCGTACGAGTTGTCGTTGCCGGCGCCGTGCGGCCGCACCATCTCGGGCGGCAGGTAGTCGAGCGTGCCGCACAGCGTGGTGCGGCGGTGGTTGGGCGCGTGCACGCTCCAGCCAAAGTCGGAGATCTTGAGCTCGCCGTGGATGCCCACCAGGATGTTCTCGGGCTTGATGTCGCGGTGGATGACGTGCTTGCGGTGCAGGTAGCGCAGCGCCGACGCCATCTGCGCCACGTACTGCGCCGCCTTCCACTCGGGGAAGCGGTTCTCCTTGCGCAGGTGCTTGTACAGCTCGCCGCGCCCGGCAAACTCGAGGATCAGGAAGATGCGCTTGCTGTCGTGGAAGTGCCCGTACATCTTGAGAATGTTGGGGTGCCGCAGGTTGCTCTGGATCTCGACCTCGCGCCGCACCTGCTTCTCCACGCCCGAGCCGTGCTGCAGCTCCGCCTTGTACAGCACCTTGAGCGCGCAGATGAAGCCGCTGCTGCGCTCGCGCGCCAGGTACACGCGCCCAAACTTGCCCTTGCCCAGCGGCCGCCCAATCTCAAACATGCCCAGGTGGAACTGCCGCGGCTGGTTGTACAGCGGCGCCGCCACCGTCGCCGCCTCGGACGCCGCGTCGCCGCCGCTGCCCGCTGCTGCTGTCCGCCGGTCGTGCTCGGCCGCCTCCGTCGCCGGTGCCGGCGTCGTCTCGTCCGACGCGGCAGCAGCCGTGGCCGTGACGACGCCGCGGCTCTTGCCCGCCGGCGAGGCCGGGCGGTGGGGGTGGTGGTGGCTGCTGCTGCTGCTGCCGGCCGTCGGCACGGCCGCGGTGTTGGCGCTCTGCGGCTGCAGCGCGACTTTGAAGAGGTTGTTGCGGTTTGCGCTCGGGCCGGGGGGGGCCACGCCCTGTGCAGCGGTCAGTACGGGAGACAGACGGGAAACAGTCACAGCGGCAGCATCGCGGCCTCTCGACGAACCTTGGCCTTGGGGTATATGCGCCCGCCTTCGCCGTTCTCGTCGTTGACAGACATCCGCTCGAAGCGAGATTCCAGGACGCGGGTGGCCATGATGCGAGGGGAGAGGCGTAAAGGAGGAAAAGGGCGAAGAGGAAGGAGACGAAGAAAACGAGAAAGGAGACGTGAAGCCAAAGACAACGAGAGACAACGAGAACAAAGGCAGGTCGGTGGCGTAAGGACGGTCGATTGCCGGAAACAAGTCACTGTGTAAACAGAGCAAAGCGCAGGTACGTCGCAGCCCCAGCATCTGGTCGCTGGGCGGTGCCGTGCGTTTGACGATGCAGCGGCTCCACTTTGTGTACTGGGGCTGGGCAGCGTTGGCCCGGCGACGGCAGCACCCGCACGACCCCACACACCTTTAGCGTGCGTTTTAAACAATACTCGTAGAGTACAAGTATTCAGAGATGCATCATCTCAATCAGGATGCATCGTCTCAATCCAGGAGAAGGGCTCGAGTCCGACGTAGACTTTGCTGTCCGGAATAGTATGCGACGGTGTGTAAGGCGTTACCCCAGGCCTCGACGTCAATTTGCACGATGTAATTTATTTTTCAATGTTTATTTTTCGTATTTAATTCTCAACATTTGTCTGATCTATTTTTGATTTCTGTTTTTAATCTGTATTTGATGTTTTTAATTTAATATTGAATATTGAATATTTCAATTACTCATAAAGCTCTTCTTCACGGCCGGCCTGTCCAAAGACCCTGGAAGATGGCATGTCTCGATGACTGGGCCAAGGAGAGATGTGTTGCCAGGGCACAGACGGACGGAAAGTGAACAGGCTGTGAGAAGCGGCCCAATGCCGGGCACATCGACACAGCATGCCATACTCGGAAGAAGCTGCCGAGCTCCTCTCGAAAGCGATTACTTGTACACCTCTTCCTGACATACACAGCTTCACCCTTCCACCCTGCACGACCGCTGGTGTTTGCGCTGGATAAAGAGCATCAGGCTCACTACACAACGGCAAGAGCAATTTCCACGACAGCCACACCGGTCTTGACTTTCCTCTCCGAAGCAAGGCGCCCAAATGCCCTCAATGGCGGGCTTGTCACAGCCTTGCTGTCGCAGCCTCGTCCGCTAACAAAACTCTAGCAGGAGCTCCACTGCATCTCCCGCAGAGCAGCCCCGCTTTGGCGGTTGACTTGAGCAACCTCGATCTCGACCTCGACCTCAACCCAACCTCAACCTCAAACCTGCAACCTCAACCTCAACGTCAACCCAACCTCAACGTCAACCCGACCTCAACCTCCAACCTCCAACCCTCCGCTGCCAGCTGCCCGCAACCTCGCCCGCTGTGACGACCACTGGCAGTGCCCATTCACACTCGTTTTCTCGCAGCCTTTTTGCCCCCCCCTGCCATGGCCTCCCAGCCCCGAAACGACATATCGTCGCCCAACGAGCCCTTTCTGACGCCTGCCGATCTCGCCCAGGCCACGCGCTCGCATGTGCAGGGCCACTGGCAGGTCCGCTCGCGCAAGCTGCCCATCTCGCGCGCGGCCGCCATCGACGCCCTGCAGCAGCGCATCACGATCCCGGTGCCCGAGATGATCTTTGGCGACAACCAGGTGGCCATACGCCACATGCCCTCGGGCTGGGCCATCTGGTTCGACGCCGGCGACGCGCTCGACCAGGTCGACAAGACGGGCCAGGGCCGGCTGCAGGTGGCCTATGCCAGCGACTGGGCGAGCAGCCGCGAGATGAGCGCCGTCGAGGGCATCCGGGACGTGCGGCCGTACGACTGGAGCTACTCGACGACCTACAAGGGGACGGAGGGGGTCGAGGGGGTCGAGGGGGGGTCGGTCGAGGGGGGCTCGCTCCCGTCCTCGTCCTCGTCCCCCGCCCCACCGCCGATCAACGGTGCCCCCGCCGCCCTCCGCCTCGCCCCCACGACGGCCGTCGCCGCTCTCCCGCTCGACCTCCTCCGCCGCCGGGACCCCATCGTCTTCCACGACGACGTCATCCTGTACGAGAGCGAGCTCGACGACAACGGCATCTCGGTGCTGCGCGTCAAGATCCGCGTCATGCCCCAGCGCCTCCTGCTGCTGAGCCGCTTCTACCTGCGCCTCGACAACGTCCTCGTCCGCGTCCGCGACACCCGCGTCTACGTCGACTTTGCCTCGGACGAGGTCCTGCGCGAGTACACGGCCCGCGAGGACTCGTTTGACAACGTGCGCCGCGCGCTGGCGCGCCGCGGCCTGCGCACAGACGCCGTCATGGCGGCGCTGCGCGACGCCAGCCAGGTCGCCGAGCTGCTGCCCGTCGTCGAAAACACCATGGAGCGGCTGGACCTGGGCCGCGCAGGACAGCGCGCATAGGGCCGATGCCGGCACTGCGCTGTCCCATCACCGTCGAGCAGGACGAGCCAGGCTTTGGCCTTTGCCTGGAAATGCAAACGGGGCCCTGGCCCTGTCTTGGCATTTGCGCCGCGTCGATGTCTCTTGCCGGGCCGCCTCTCGGCGACAGCGCCTCTGGGGTGCTCTCTCGCCCCTTTACGCTACACGTGCCGGGCCGCGTCTTGCTGCTGCAAGACAGCAGCGACGCCTACAGGGCTGGCGTCCGGCCACGCTCTGAGCCGCGGGGCCTGGCGCTCTTGCTCTGGCACGTCTTTTTGGACGTTGTCTGCATTTCAAGGATGCTCTGGCACACGTACACACATAGACAGGAATATACAGCAACGTCCGGCTGGTCCTTGCTCTCGCAGCAGACCACAGCCAGTCCTCGCAAGGAGCCACTGCCTGGAAGCACATGATTAGTGTGATTTTATTGCGTCAAATGCTATGTACAATTCCACGGCCGGTGGAGCGGCTCCGCGCCGTCGAGGCGCCCAGAACAAGATGTAAGAGAAATAGGTGGTCCTTCCCGGACCGTGCTGCAAAGCAGGCCAAACCGACACTCTACAGGGGGTACGACGTCTGCGGGAGCGCCTCGAGGTGTTTCCGGTGGTGCTCGTTGGCCTAGGGATGTTAGCACTATAAGGACAGAAGAGGACAAGAGGAGGAGGAGGAGAGGAGGAAAAGACTCCAAAGACGCACATAGGGAAGACCGCAGTAGCCGCACACCGCAATCTGGGGCTTGTCCGTGTTGATAAACACCCGCGGGTGGCCGGCCGCGCCGCCGCCGCCGTCACACGCCACGATGCGGTCGTGCGTCCACCGCACCGGCTGCTGGTGGATCAGCTCCATGGCCGAGTATGGCTGCGGCTGCAGCGAAAAGTCCGTCTGCTCGAACCGCGGGCCCGTCATCGCCTTGTCGCGCGCCTGCTGGTTCCGCGTCCACACGCCGCTCCGGTTGGGCGCCTGCTGCAGGTCCGTCGTCGTGGGCGCGCCGGCCTCGCTCGTCGACTGCGGCGCCAGGTCCGTGGTCGGCGCCGCCGCCGCCGGCGCATCCTGGCCCATGCGCGCTGCTGTCACGGCAAACGACCGCCGGGCCACGCCGCCGACAACGGCATTGCCGGCCAGGCGGCGGGACAGCTGCCGGCTGCTGGACCGTAATGACATCATCGTGGCGGGAGAGGGTGCGTGCGTGTGTGTGTGCCTGGTGCTTCGAAAAAAAAAGCGGTTTGCAATCGCCAATGGGTTGGCGAGCTCGGGGTTCGTCGGCGTCGTGATGAGGTTCTTTTTCGAATTGGCCCGATGCACGCAAAAGCGGGACCTGGGAGCAAAGCCAATTTGCCTGGCTTGCGGTTGGCCCAGTCCGTCCGCAGGCCGGATTAACAAAATGCCGTTCTTCCGCTGCAGCGCGGTCGTCGCTTCCCTGCCCAGCGTTTTGGCCCACTTTAATATTCTCGATATCGATAGGGATGTACGAGCAGAAAGAGCGACCCGTCACAGCGGAATTTTTCGAGATGTCCGAGTGTTGACAGCAATTTCATCCGTCGCCCTGCTTTCTTCTCTGCTCTGCACTGGCAGAGACCCCGTCTGGCACTGCAAACAATCGCCCTCTTTTTGCCGCTACCGCGCACACGCGCAACGCACAGCCATGCCGGCAGCGCAGTCGCCCAAGGCGACGCCGCCGCGCGCGGGCACGTCCCGTCTGCTGGCGATGAAGTTTATGAACCGGCTCGGGCCCTCCGACTCGGCACCGACGGCGTCGTCGCCCCTGGCGTCTGCGCCGTCGACACCGACGTTCAACAAGAGGGATCTGGGGTCCTCGTCCGAAGACGAGCATGCCGATGATGGCGGCCAGCCGTCGTCCAAGCGCCGCAAGACCGCGTCGGCAGGAAACACGGGCACAGCGTCGGCCGTGTCCGGCAGCGGCGCGGCCGGCGCCACCGTGGCCGAGATGGAGGCGACCATGCGCGCAGCCATGGCCGAGGAGGAGCGCCGGCGGCAGGCGGCCATCAAGCGACGCGCTGCCGAGCTCGGCGACGAGCACTGGACGTGGAACGCGCCGCTGCCGCCCCACGTCGCGGCCCGGCTGGCGGCCGGCGCGGCCGCAACGACATCGCGGCTGCCCTACTCGGTTGTGCGTGTCGGCTTTGCCGAGATCGACGAGCGCACAGCGGCCGACAGCGGCGGCGGCGGCGGCGGCGGCGGCAGCCATGCCTCCACGCCCGCCAGCCCAGCGCCGGCCGGCAGCACAAAACCCAACATTATGCGCTTCAACATGAAAAAGGTGAGTGAAGGCGGCGCGACGGGGTCCGCACAGCGACGGCCCACAGTGACGGGCACACAGTGACGGGCACATGGCTGACATTTCTTTTCCATCAGGCAACGGAAGCCGAGGACGAGACGGGCGACGACGACGACGACGACGACATGGACGGCGGCAAGAAAAAGACAAAGAAGCGGCCACGAGACGAGCCCGGCAAGAAAAAGGAAACGAGCCTCAAGCACCTGACGTCGCTGTCGGGCGCCGGCGCCCAGAGCTCTGTGCTCAAATGCCACAAGTGTGGAAAGCCCGGCCACAAGCAAGCCAGCTGTCCGGGCGAGAAACGGCACGGCAAGCGACGGTAAACGCGGCGGGAGCGCGTGTTGCCCGTTGACTGCTCCGCCTGCGCGGCTTTCTTCTGAGAGAGGCCGGCGCGGCCGCTCCGCGAGCCTCGGCCTGGCGGCGCCTGCTGTGTTTTGCCTGCTGTGCTTTGCCTGCCGTGGTGGCACAGCGGACAACATCTCCTCGAGGGATGCATCCCGGGCTGCAGCGGCCCTCGCCTCGTGCGGTGCCGCACGCTAGCAACGGCAAACGAGATCCGTCGATCTGTGCGTACGGTCGTGCTTGCGTCCGGCGCAGGCGTACGGCTGCGTTTTGTCCATGCAGCTTAGGAACACTGCTGCAGCACTGCAGATGCAGTGCGAATCTGTGGCTGAAGGCCTGCTTAATTTTGTATCCGTTTTTCCTCATCTCACAGAATACCCATCACGTACGCTACACTCGTCACGGAATGGATGCACAGCCAGAAAGATAGTATACCGCTTTAGAACAAGGATAACCGAGCCAAGAAGAATCAAAGAGAAGAAACGCCAGAAAGAATGCTGCCCTCGTCCCATCCCACCGATTTGCTCACGCGCCCCCTACCGCTTCGACTTGGCCTTGAACGTCCGCAGCGGGTTGCGGCCCTTGGCGCCGCCGGCCTTGAAGGCCCTGGCGCCCTTGCTGTTCTTGTAGTACTTGGACTTGCGGCGGTCCTTGCCGTCGGTCCGCCGCAGCGGCACAAAGCCGACCTGGGCGGCCGTCAGCGCGTTCTTGCCGTCGCGCGGCAGCAGGTACTCGGGCACGTGCTTGAGGTGCGACTGCGTGCGCATCGTGCGCAGCTCCGTGTCGTGGCGCGCCAGGTGGCTGAGCTCGTCGGGGTTCTCCTCAAAGTGGCGCTTGAGCTTCTCGCTCTTGAGCAGCTCCTGGCGGATCTCGCGCATGCGCGCCTCGCGCACGGCCACCTTGGTGACCGACCGCAGCGCGTCGTTCATGCGGTAGCGGAACGCCTCCACCTGCTTCATGTCGAAGTCGTACGGCTTGACCGCCTTGCCCGCCTTGGCCTGCTGCTTGACAATGCGCGCCAGCACCTTTTCGTCCTTTTCGGCCGTCTCCACCGTCGTCGGCATGTGCTTGCGGTACAGCTCGGCCGGCACGACAAACGACAGCGCCATGCCCGTCTGGCCGGCGCGCGCCGTCCGCCCGATGCGGTGCGTGTAGGACTTGGCCGTCGTCGGCAGGTCAAAGTTGATGACGGCGCGCACGTTTTTGAAGTCGATGCCGCGGGCCACGCCAAACTCCTTGTCGCGCTTGGCCGTCCGGCGCTTCTTCTTCTTGGGCGCCGACGCGTCGCCGTCCGCCTTGGCCGGCGCGCCGTCGGCCGGCGCCGGCTCCGGCTCCTCCTCGTCGCCCAGCAGCTCGTGTTCGTCCGACGCAATGATAATGTCGTAGACGTTGCGGTTGAACTCCTCGATGCAGTGGATCCGCGAGTTGACCGGCAGCTCCGAGTTCAGGATGCAGCTGCGGATGCCAAACTGCTCAAAGAACAGTTTTAGTCGGTAGCAGCGGTCGACATCGGCGACAAAGACGAGGCACTTTCCGGTGACAAGCTTGAGCTTGAAGATGATGTATGCGAGCAGGAACTTTTCGTCCTCGGCGCACCTAGGGGTAGTTAGTAAAGAAGAAAGAAGAAAAGAAGAAAGAAGAAAAGAAGAAAGAAGAAAAGAAGAAAGAAGAAAAGAAGAAAGAAGAAAAGAAGAAAGAAAAAAAGAAGAAAGAAGAAAGAAAAAAGAATAAAAAAACAAAAGAAGAAAAGGAAAAGAAGAAGAAAAAATGCAACGCACTTGACAACATATTGGGAAACACCCTCGCCTTCTGCCTCCCTCTCTTCGAGGTCCAGAACAACAGGCTCGCGGCAGAGCATGCCCTTGAGCGTGTCCACCTCGGTGGTGAGCGTGGCGCTCATGAGGATCGTCTGGATGCCCTTGGGCAGCGCGCCGGCAATCTGCTCCAGGTCTTCGCTGTAGCCGTAGGAGAGCACGAGGTCGGCCTCGTCGAGAACGAGGTGCGTCAGCCGCGAGAGCGTAAAGAAGTCGCTGCTGGCCGCGTGCCAGGCCCGGGCCGGCGTCGAAACAACAATGTCGGGCGTGTTGGACAGGAGGGAGCGCAGCACGGCGTCCGACACCTTGTCGGTCAGCTTGACGGCGGCAATGTCCTTGGCGCAAAAGGCCGACAGCTGGGCGATGCCCTTGGCCACCTGGTCGGCCAGCTCGCGCGTGGGCACGAGAATGAGCGCCGACGTAAAGGCAGACGCATCCGTCTGCTTGCGCTTCAGAATCGCCTCGAGGACCGGCAGCAGGTAGGCCGCCGTCTTGCCCGACCCCGTCTTGGCCTTGGCCAGCACGTCTCGGCCGCCGAGGGCCACGGGGATGGCGCGCTGCTGCACGAGCGTCGGCTTCTCAAACTTGAGCTGCGCAACAGCCTGCACAAGCCGGGGGTCGAGCGCGAGCTCGGTGAAGGAGAGGACGGCATCGGGGTTCGCAGCGGGGGGCGCAGCGGCGGGGGACGGCTCCGCGGCCGGGGGGCCGCCAGCAGCGTCGCTTTGGCCAGCTGGCGCCTGAGCGTCGCTTTCCTCGAGTTTTCTTTTCATGGCAGAGTTGCTGGTCTGTCGGGTTGATGATGGAGGAGAATCGGCTGTCCAGTTTCGGCCTCACAAAGTATTTTGCCAGCCTTCTCCCCTCTGGCTGCAAAAAAAATTCTTATCGCGTCTCTTATCGGTCTTACCGCTTTGCGCACGTGACAGTCGGTGTTTCTGCGCTAACCCTGTTCAGGAAACAAACAAACACGCCGTCGCACTTTCCTCGCTTCGCTGTAACAGCAGGTACTCGTACGAGTACTCATAAGTACAACGTATGTAAGATACTTCCTTTTCGTCTTGATATTGCCGCCATGCATTGTGCCACGGGACATGCGCGCAGCCGTACCGCTCATACATACTCGTATACCATCTCAGTAGTCTTTGTTTTCTCTGTTTCCATTCGCGCGCTTCGCTTAGTATTACGGATGATGCAGGGCGCGTACTATCTACTCGTATGTACACAGTACTCGTACTCGTACCCTCGGAGCTGGGCGGCTTCCCGGTCGTGCCTTCCAACCCTGTCGATCGGTTGCCGTAGTGTTCAGCGCTCACCGCAGGGAGATGCAGGGGCGACACTAGCTGCGACAACACTCACAGTGGGCTTTGTTTTGTTTGGCAGCCGTCGAGGGATCGAGCAGCGCTGTATTAGCAGCTGTTTGCAGCGCAGCGCTGTACCCGCCACACAAGGCAGCGCTGCGAACGCTGGTCTTGCCCGCCCCACACCTAAAGTGCCTGCGCGCGGTTGCCCCGTCAACTCGTCCGCTTTGCAGCGAGGGGCTGTGTTTGGCGGCAGGGCAGGAGGGCTCGAGTGCGCCTGCCGTGTTTACATTTTTTAAGACCTCGCCCTCCCCTCCGTACAGACACCTGCCCGGGCCAAACGATCACCAGACAACTCACATTCTTTTCTCTCCCGGCTCGCCAGGCGATATCTCTTCTGCTATAGCTGGGCCGTCCATCTCTGGAATTCTGCCTGCTTCTTCATTCTTTGCAACCGCCCTCTGCATCCATCATTGCATCTTCAGCGTTATTGCAGCACCTATATCAACGTCGGGTGGAGAGGCCTCGACAAACAGAAAAACACATCGCGACGACGCGAGTCGACGGCGCGAACAGCAGCAGCCGTTGCGCCTGTCCCACGGCCGCGTTGCAACTGCCGCCCTGTTGTTTTCGGTCCCTGACCGCATCCCGCCTTTGCCACGCCGTCCGGCGTCCTTCTTTGGCGCCCATTCCAGAGCCCCTTTCGAAACGCCGGGCTTGACCGCCGCGTCATTGGATCGTCCGCCTCCTCTTGTCTGCTGTGCGCCCCAGGGCAGGTCTCGCCGGCGACCGCAGCCTCTGCTTCCGTCACCATGGCCTCCTCAGAGCCTGTGAGTACTTGTCTTGTGCCCCGGACACACGTCGAGACAGCCTCCTGACCATGCAGGTGCATCCGCTGCGCATCTCCAAGAACAACACGCCGTTGTCTTCGCCCGCAAAGAAGGCCAGCGCCATCCCCCGTCCTCTCTCAGAGCTCTCCCCCTCGGAGAAGCGCCGCAACTCGCCGAGCTGGAACCAGACAAGCAAGGTGCGTGTCCTCGCGCATCTTCGGGCGGCATCGTGACGCTTACTGACGCTTCCCCTGCAGAAACTGGGCCTGAACGCCGACTCCTCGCCGTTCCAGTCCTCGCCTCTGGACAGCACCACGTCGCCGCGGCTGTTCTGGCAGAACCGCAACGGCTTCAACTCGGAAAACCTCTATGGTGGTGGCGTCGGCACATCCCCGTCGCCCACGCGCCGTTCTTCCATTGAGCGCCTTCAAAAGGCTTCCCGCGTCAAGAACAGCAGCATCCTCGCTCAAGAGCAGAAGAACGAGTACGACCCGGCCAAGGTCCCCAGGGTCGAGCGGCCTCTGTCCAAGGTCCAGTCCAACTCCTTTGGGTCCCTCGGCAGCTTCAACCGCGGAAGCGAGGGCCGCGGACACCAGCGCAGCGAGAGCAAGACCCAGATCCCCCTCTACAGTCCGGCCAAGACACCGCCCTCCGCGGCGAGCCGTGAGTCGCCGCCGCACGTCCCGGGCCAGCTCTCTGCCAGTGTCCAGTCCGACAGGTCGGACACGCCGGCTGCCTCGGCCGCCGCCGCCGACAGCACGCCGGTCATGGCTGCCAAGGAGGCGCCCTCGCCCATCAAGTCCTCGCTGTCCAGCCGCTTCAAGAGCAGCTACGACGAGCACCCCGACTACGCCCTGGATGCGTCCATGAGCGAGTTCGAGCTGCCCCTCGGCCGCTCCCTGCACCGCCATGCAAAGAGCGTCACCTTTGACGCGGCCCCGCCGCAGATCAACGAGTACGAGATGGCAACCCCCGATCTGTCCTCGGTCGGCAGCAATTCGCGCGAGGGCAGCTACGACTCGCAGGACGACGAGGACGACTACGACGACTACCGCTACTCCACCAACGACCACGGCAACCCGGACGACAGCTTCGACGCGTCGCTGGAGGACACCGACAAGACCCCCGTCGTGGGCCCCGACGACTGGCGCCAGGACAGCCCGGACGGCCGCCGCGGCCACTGCATGTTTGAAGGCAGCCCCATGCCCGACGCCGTGCCCTCCTCCTCTGCCCTCGGCCACCAAAACGCAAAGTCCACCCTGGGCTCCAGCGGCGACCACCGGCCGCTTCCTCCTCTCCCCGGCATGGGCCACGTCCGCAACAACTCTAGCTCGGCATCCTCGCCTGGCCTGTCTGCTACGGCCGAGCGCATGCTGGGCAACGGCAGTCCCCGCGGTTTGCCCTCGCCGCCGCCGGCAGCCATCTCCAAGTCGGAGCTCCAGAGCATCGGTAACAACAAGATGACGCTGGAGGAGCGGCTCAAGCTCATGATGCTGTCCGATGATGGCAAGTCTGCAGCCGAGCTCCAGCGGGAGCGGCGCATGCGGCGGGCGGGCCCCAGGGACCGTGCGAACAGCCAGACGCCTGAGCCCGACTCAACGCAGCGCGACGGCGTCTCGGAGCACGGCGAGGAGGAGGACACCGTCGGCGATCTCTCTTTGCTGGAGGAGTATCGTCTGCCGCCTCGCATCTCCAGGGAGTCGATCCTTCGTCGCGTTAACGGCGCGATTGGCCAGGAGCGTGAGTCGGACTACAACTTCTCGTCTCCCGCGCCCAGCTCCAGCCCCGAGCGCCGCATGCCGCTGGATCCAGACGTTCCCATCCCGAGCACAGAGCGGGACGATGACGATGACGACGTTTTCGGCAGTGGCGCCGTCCAGCAGAAGCACAACAAGACCCACGACATTCTCGACATGTCCGACAGCGAGAGTGACGAGGATGCTGAAGACGACGAGAGCAACTATAGCGAAGACGACGCCGACGAGGACGACGCTGCTGTCCAGGCTGCCAATGCCGACGTTCCGTCTACGCCTCGCGCCCGCACGCCCGTCCAGGAAATCTCTGGCTCGCACACCGTCACGGTGGACGACATCCACCGCTCGGAGCTGCAAGCTGTCGCGCAAGAGGGCCGCATTTCTCTGGGCGAATCACGCCTGCCTGTGGCTCCAAAGCCCGTCGAGCCAACTGCCGAGCCCCATCCCCCGACGGTGGCCGAGCCCGAGGTGGAAGCGGCGCGGCCCCAGACGCCTGAGCGCAAGATGCAGGCCAAGCACCTGTCCAAGCCCGAGTACGACGGCTCCGGCTGGGGCGACGACGAGGAGTTTGACGAGCCGGGCACCCCCGATTCTGTAATTCACCATCCCATCCAGGACGACGAGGAACCGGAAGAAGAAGAGGAGGGGCTCGAGGAGGAGCCCAAAGAGGGGCCCGAGGAGCTCGAGGAGGAGCTTCCCGACGTCCCGGAGCAGGTCGCAACCATCAAGGCATCTGGCTCCAAGC
This sequence comes from Sporothrix cf. nigrograna, assembly GCA_019925305.1. Taxonomy (NCBI): domain Eukaryota; kingdom Fungi; phylum Ascomycota; class Sordariomycetes; order Ophiostomatales; family Ophiostomataceae; genus Sporothrix; species Sporothrix cf. nigrograna. The sequence continues at coordinate 303,429 of JADHKR010000029.1, forward strand.
TCAAGACCCGGCCATCCGCCACGCCCTCGGATCTTGTGGCCATGCGCGAGGCCCGCCGCCAGGTCAGCCGCGAAATCCCCGACGTCCCTCCCATTCCCGAGCGGCACCGCAACCGCCTATCGCGCGACATGGGTGCAGAGGGCGCATTTGAGGCTTCTACGGGCGAGGACTTTCTCGAGCGCCACCCCAGCTTCAAGAAGCGCAGCTTGACGCTCGACCTCGACCTCGGCCTCAGCCTGGACCAGGACTTTGATCGCGTCATTCAGGCGCAAAAGGTCATTCCAACCCTTGTTACCCCCTGTACTTTTGCCAAGGCAACAGCCACCTCCGGGGCGCTGTCTGGCGCAGCAGCGAGGCAAGCGCCGTCGATGGCAGTTGAGAAGATCAAGTGTTCACAACGTGCCGCAGCCAACGGAAACGGTGTGGTTCCCATTATGATGCCGAATGCTAACATGACAACTCCTATGCAGCGGGGCTATCTCATGCGCCAGAACACTAAGCTGGTTGCTGCCAGCGACAAGGACAACGACGACCTCCGCGGTGCCCGCTCTGCCGGCAACTCGCCGGTGAAGAAAGACCGACCCCAGTCGTGGACGGTGGAGCCCTGGAATGGCGAGCGCAGAAAGAGCATCAAGAAGCGCCCCGTGCCGTCGGGTCCCGTCCCCCCGATGCCTGGACAAGAGAGCAACGCGGCTGCCCTCAACCCTCTGGCCGAAGAAGAGTACGCCGCCGAGACGACTACGACGGACGAAGGCACGGAGCGAGGCCGTCTGTTTGTCAAGGTCATGGGCGTCAAGGACCTCGACTTGCCCATCTCTAGAAGTATGTCCGCCACACCTTGCGTGATTGTTTGGCACGTTCGTTTCACTAACTGCCTCAGCTGAGCGGACATGGTTCAGCTTGACACTGGACAACGGTGTGCACTGCGTGACGACGGCTTGGCTGGAGCTGGCACGAAACGCCCCCATTGGCCAAGAGTTTGAGCTGCTTGTTCCCAACGACCTGGAGTTCCAGCTCACGCTCAACGTCAAGCTGGAGAAGCCGGCGCCCAAGAAGATTGTGCAGCCGTCGCCTGCCAAGGTTGTTCGCCCCAAGACATCGACGTTCAGCCGCGTGTTTGCGTCTCCAAAGAAGCGCAAGGAGATGGAGCAGCGCATGAGAGAGGAGGACGAGCGTCTTGCCCGCGAGCAGCAAGAGGCGCAGGCCAAGCTCAGAAACACGGTGCCGACAGCCTACGACATGCTGTCGCCACTGGTGGCCGAGGACGGCAGCTTCGCGCGTGCGTACGTGTGCCTCAAGGAGCACGAGTCGCGCTGCTACGGGCGCCCCGGCATTGTCGAGGTCGCCTGCTTCAACGAGTGGGCGACGGAGGAGGCTGGCTTCGCGTCCAGCGTCAAGAGCAAGCGCGGCAACATGGCCGTTGTGCGCCGGGCCCCATACAAAATTGGCAAGCTCGAGCTGCAGCTCCTGTTCGTCCCGCGCCCCAAGGGCGTCTCCAACGACGACATGCCCAAGAGCATGAACTCGTGCATCCGCGAGATGAAGGCGGCGGAGGAGCGCCAGGCGCAGATCTGGGAGGGGCACCTCAGCCAGCAGGGCGGCGACTGCCCGGTGAGTTTTTTCTTTTTCTTCTCTTTTTCTCTTTTCTCCTTCTTCTTTTTCTTCTTTTTCTTTTTCTTCTTTTTCTTTTCTTCTTTTTCTTTTCTTCTTTTTCTTTTCTTCTTTTTCTTTTCTTCTTTTTCTTTTCTTTACAACACCCTCTAACGTGAACAGTACTGGCGCCGCCGCTACTTCAAACTCGTCGGCACAAAGCTGACGGCGTACCACGAGGCAACACGGCAGCCGCGTGCGACAATCAACCTGGCCAATGCCAAGCGCCTCATTGACGACCGGCGCGCACTGACGGAGAAGGAGACGACCGGCAAGAACGGTCGACGTCGGCGGTCCGCGTTTGCCGAGGAAGAGGAGGGCTACATGTTTGTGGAAGAGGGCTTCCGGATTCGCTTCAACAACGGTGAGGTGATTGACTTTTACGCAGACACGGCGGCAGACAAGGAGGGCTGGATGAAGGTGCTGTCCGAGGTGACTGCGCGCGACAGCTTCGGCAGCGACGACGACCTGGCCGCGTCGCGCGCCAAGACCAAGTGGTGCGAGCTGGTGCTGAAGCGCGAGGAGGCGCTGCGCCGCCGGGCCGAGGGCCGGCGGGTGCACTCGCGCACAAAGAGCATGTACGCCTGAGTGCGGACGCAAGGCCGGGCCGGGACGCCTGTGGCGCGGCGGCGATGAGACGCATCGGACGAGACATGTGCAACGGTTCACGGTTCGGAGTTTAGTGTCTCTTGTCGTCATTTCTGTTTTTTTTTTCTTCTTTCCTCTCCTTTTCTTCGTCTTGCTCTTGTGGCCGCTCCTCAAGTGCATGGACGAAGGCTGCATGGAGCCGCCTGCGCTGCCCGGACGGTGAGAATGTGCCCGGGCCTGGCGCTCGGGCGTGTGGCGCCGGGGCTCCCATGCAGTCGTTTTCTCTTTGGATTGTATTCGTTTTTAGTTTTGCACAGGACAATGGACCGCATTCTTACTCTGCTGGGGCACATATGTTTGCATTGCATCTTGCTTGGCGTATCATGCCGCGTCATGCCGCGGCTGCTGGTGTCGGCGCGGCTCGCCGGCGCTGCTCCGCGTTCCAGGCAATGCAGTCGGCCAGCTTGGCGCCGGACCCGCCGAAGCAGTCGAGCGCACTGCCGATGGTCAGGTCGACGCGGCCGCCGCTCAGCCGCTCCACCAGGGCCAGGTCCTCCACGCTGCGGGCGCCGCCGGCGTACGTCACCGGCGTGCCGGTCGCGCCGCACCACTCGGCCAGCTTCTCGACCAGCTCGGCGTCGATGCCGCGCTGCAGGCCCTCGACGTCGGCGGCGTGCACCAGAAACTCGCTGCAGTACGGCGCGAGCTGCGCAATCGTCGCGGCCGACAGGTGCATGTCCGTCAGCGTCTGCCACTTGTTGATGGCCACGGCCCAGGCGGCCGCCGCGCCGGCCGGCGGCTGCACGCGCCGGCAGCTCAGGTCGATGACCAGCCGGTCCCTGTCGCCGCCCAGCGCCGCCAGCACGGCGTCCAGCCGCTGCTGGCTGAAGCGGTGCTTGGGCTTGCCGTCGCCGTCGCGCTCGTCGACCTGCTCAAACAGAAACGACGTGACAATGACCTTGCCGGCGCCGGCGTCGATCCACGCCCGCGCGTTGGCGTCGCGGATGCCGCCGCCCACCTGCAGCGCGCCCGGCCACGCCGCCACCGCCGCGCGCGCCGCCGCCTCGTTGTCGGGCCCGCTGCCCAGCAGGATGACGTGCGCGCCCGTCAGCCCGTGGTCGCGGTACAGCGCCGCGAAATGCGCCGCCGGCTGCGCCGCCACAAAGTTGGTCTGCAGCGCCGCCGACGCCGAGCCGAGCGTGCCGCCGACAATCTGCTTGACCTGCCCTGCGTGGAGGTCGATGCAGGGCCGAAAGCGTGTCATGGTGAGGGGGGGGGGGGGTTGTGTTGGGCAGAGCAAGGCGTTTTGTTTTATTTTCTTAGCGGGGGTTACGATTACGGAGTGGTATGTACAGGAGAAGCAGTGGCCAATCAGCGCCTGCTTTTCTGCCGTATCAAAAAGATGGCTCGGCGGCAGAAAAAACGTTTCACCGCCCGTCGAGAACGTGAAGCTGCCTCTCTTCGCAACCAACCTTGCCGACAAGGCGCGTCGCTCACACAGCACAATGGCGACGGTCCTCGGCAAACGGAAAACGCGGCCGGCCCCGGCGACAGGCGACGACGAGTCCCGCAACGCCATCCAGGACATTTTCCGGCGGCATTTCGAGGCCCAGTTCAAGCCTCTGGCTGGTGTCGCCAGGAAGGACAAGACAGGAAAAGACGGCAGGAGCAAACGGGCCGTGGCAGGGCAGAGCGGCTCTGGCAGGAAGCGCAAGAGCGGCCCGGCGGTGCTGCAAGAAAAGGAGAGCGAGGAGGACGAAGACGATTCAGACGACTGGGCCGGCCTGTCGGCGGACGACGACGACGGCGAGGACGCGCAAAACACGGCGCCGGCAATCGAGGTTGTCGACTACAGCACCGACCCGACAAGACAAGCGCCCGAGACGGCCATGAGCAAGCACGAGCGCAAGCTGTACCTGGTACGTCTCTGCATGCGCGCCGCCTCTTGCGCTGCCGTCGTGGACTGCATCTACTAACCCGCCTCCTCCAGTCCAAGCGCCCGCCCGCCTCGTTTGACGACGACGCCGGCCGCGCGGCGGCCGGCAAGAAGAGCCGCAAGGGCAAGGGCCCGGGCCCGGACGGCGACGCCGGCGGCGACGACGCCGGCGGCAGCGGCTTCAAGGACGCGCCCGACCTGCTCGCCAACGACCTCGCGCTGCAGCGCCTCATCTCCGAGTCGCACCTGCTGGCCGGCGCCTTTGCGCTGCCCTCGTCCTTTTCCACCTCGGCCGGCGCCGCCGCCACCTTTGGCGCCGCCGGCAACGCCGCCACCGCCAGCACCCACAAGAGCAACCAGCCGTTTGCCGCCGGCCGCCTGCGCCAGCGCGCCACCGACCTGCGCATCCAGGCCGTCGCCAACAAGGCCCGCGGCGACGCCGCGTCCGCCGCCGGCGCGGGCGTGACCGTCGGCCGCGCCCGCGACAGCATTTTTAGCCAGACAAAGATGCCCATGAACATGCGCAAGGGCATCGCCGCCGCCGCCGCCGCGCGCGAGAGCCGCCGCCGCCAGGAGGCCCGCGAGAGCGGCATCGTGCTGGAGCGGCCGGCCAAGAAGCAGGAGGCGGCCGCCGCCCGGCCCGCCGCGAAGCGCGCGCGCGCCGTGGACGCGCCGGCCGTGGGCCGCATGCGCGGGTCCGAGCTGCGGCTGCGCGACCGGGACGTGCGCGAAATCGAGGGGCCCAAGACGGCCATGGGCAAGAAGAAGAAGAAGCGGCGGTGAACCTGTTTCCAGACCTCTGCGTCGGTGTCGGTAGTCGTTACAAACAACGCAGGCACCACGTAGAATCAATGTCAATGATACCCATGCCGGCCAGCACCAACACCATATCACACGCCCATGTCATGTATTCAAAACCGTTGCTTTTCGTTCACCTATCCTGAAGAGAACATGTAAAAAAAATTGCTAATATATACAAGATGCAAAGCCTTCCCTCCTCCGCCAGTTCCTTGTACGTGCTCGTCGTATTTTCATACCCTGTGCACGACAAGCCATCCCAAAAAGAAGGAGCCGGCACACAAGTGTCCTTCGTTCCCGATCCAACCGATCCGAGTTTCCAGGTCTATAGATTTCCCAGGAAACAAACAAAACAAATGCCTGGAGACCATATCAAACAGGCAATGAGACGCAAAAGAGAAACAGCAAAATAGCGAGTCGGGCAATGCTGGAAGGGTAAAAAATGGCTGCCAGGGGGGGAAAAAGAGATCAGATCTCGCTGGCGCAAAACGTGTGAGGCTAAATCCAAAATGCTCACAGAGTCATGTCCCGTGACGAAGGACTGATGTGTTGCGGGGAGAAAGAAACAAAAGAGTTAAAAACATAAGCATAAAGCAGGTCGACGAAAACGGGAAACGGCAAACAAAAAGGAGAAAAACAGAAAGGAAAAGGCATGTGAACAGGTGGTGGTACAGTGGGCGCACGCGATGCAACATCCCTCACATCATCGAGCCGGTGTTGATGGCTTGTGGCTGGCTGATGGTCATGGGCATGCTGAGCGTCTGCAGGCTGTTGAAAGCGCTCACGGCATGAGCAGCCGACGTGGGTGTCAGACCGCTGTTGACGACAGAGTTGAGAGACGCGGTGACGTAGCCACCTTCCGACGTCGGCGAGGCCTCCTCGACAGAGCCAAGATGGTCCTCGCCAGAGTACTCTTCCTCCTCCTCGCCGGACAGAGGGAAGGTGCCGTCACCACCATCACTGCGGTCGTGAGTCCGCTTATGCCTAGACATGTGTTAGTCTTGGTTGGAAAAGGTCGGCGACAAGTCACTTGATTGCGTTTGTGTGTAGTCGTTCGCTGGTGATGGGCCGTCATGTTTGGTGGGTTGCGAGGCGGTGTTTCTCCGGTGGTCTTGTCGGTCTTGCTTTTGGAAACAATGCGTACACACAAACAACAATGCAAGTTCTTTCGCGACAAACATGGAAAGCGGACAACAAAAAAAAGGGGGGGGAGCGTACTGTGCGAGGTTGTCTGATCTGGAAAATGCCTTGCTACAGAAAGGGCAAATGTAGGGTCTCTCTTGTGTATGTGTTCTCACGTGTCTGGAAAGTTCAGGTCAGATAAACGATCGGTGGGGGTCTTCGTCTCCGATATTTTTTTTGCACACTCGTCCAAGCCGTGCGTGCACAAACCACTCCAACAGCAAACACCAAAAACAAGACGCGTTCTTACCTTTTGAGGTGCTCGAGCCGCTTGAATAGACGACCGCACGTTGGGATGGGGCAGGAGTGCGACTTTTGCGGGTAGGGACCGAGCTCCATGACCGTGGCCGAGCGGGCACGGCGGATCACGTTGGAACTGCCGGCGGCGATGGGACGACGCTCCTCGGCCATGGACACGCCGCTGGCGGCGGCTTGGAGCTCGTCGTTGGTCATCTGCGGGAACTCCTGGGGCTGCTGCTGCTGCTGCAGAGCCATGGGGTTCAGGCCGGGGCTGCCTTCCACCGTGGACAGAGGCGTGCCGTGGCGGGAGATGTCGAGCAGCTCCTTGTGCTGCTGGCTTGTCATCGAGATGGCCGAGTTGCTGTACGTGAGGCCCGGCGGCGAGTTGTCCAGCGACTCGTCGCCCTCGGCGACGGGGCCGACAGACACCGACACAGACCGGCGAAGGTCGGACGGGCGGTGCACGGCAGCAGCCGTGGCGGCCGTGGCAGCAACAATGGCGGACATGCCCGGCGGGATCGACGAGCGGCGCCGACGCTGCTTGTAGGTGGGGGAGCCCTCGATGACGGGCGAGTAGACGCTGTTGTTGCTGTAGCCGCGCGAGAACTGGGGGCCCGCGAGGTTGGAAGGCGGCAGCTGGATCATGCCGTTGAGGCCGTTCATGCCGGCGTTGAGGTGGTCTGGAATGGCCGTGTACAGACCCGTCTCCTCGTTGGCAATGTAGGCCGGCTCGGAGGTGCCGCCGGTTGCCAGCTGCGGCGGGGTGAGCGGCTCAAACGAGATGCCGCGGTTGCCGTAGTCGTCGTACTGGGACGAGACAAAGGAGGGTGCCGGAGAGTATTCGAGAGCATATGCCGGCATGGACGCATGGCGCTGGTGGCCGGCTGCCACCGGAACGCCGTTTTGGTTGTACTGGACGCGCGCAAAGTCAGGGTCCCGCTTGACCACCTGCTGCACCAGCGGGGGGGCCATCTGCATTGCTGCCGTCGTCGGGAAGGGGACCATCGCGTCCATGCCGTCCGCCAAAGGGGCCATGGTCTGGGGGATCATCTGTGTCATCTGCGGCATCTGGGACATCTGCGGCATCTGCGGCGGGGGCATCGCGTCCATGGCGCGCATGACGGGGGACGCGGTCTGCGACTGGGAGAACGACACCTGCTGCGCGCTGAACGAGGACGAGTTGGCCTGCTGGGCCTTGGTGAGCTGGTCGTACAGCGACTGCGACGAGTCGTACTGGAAGGACAGCGCCGGCTCGCTGACGGCCACGGTGGTGGCCTCCTGGCCCATTTTCTCGCGCTTCAGGTCGCGCTCGAGCGCGTCCAGGAACAGGCGGTCGTGGGGCACGCTGTACCAGTAAAAGACCTTTTGCTTCTTCTGTGTGCGGATGCAGTTGTTCTTGTACAGAAAGTCGAGGAAGGGGCTCTTGGGCTCCTCCAGCGAGGCGTCGGTGCCGGACTTGAGATTGCGCAGGTCGGAAAAGATGCCCTCTTCGAATTTCTTCGAGTTCTTGACCGGGCGGCCAAAGGCCTGGAACCGGAAGGACAGGCACCGGACGATGTCGGTGCCGGAGATGTGGAAGAGGCCGTTCCAGAGCACGCAGGACACGTACTCGCCGGTCGGCAGCAGGAAGCGGCGGATGTAGTGCTCGGCCGGCCAGTCGACCGGGGCGGAAATGAGAAAGTACTTGAGGTTGTCCACCTGCTGCAGAGCTACCTGGGCGTCGTGCGGCAGCGCCTGCTGCGCTTCTGTGGACAACATGAACGTCTCTGGCTTTTGAGGCGCCATGCCTGCGTGCTGAGCATACATGATGGGCACCTAGAGAATGGCAAACTGAAAAGGATGTTGCTTTTTTGGGTGTAGAAGAGGGGAGACGCTGCGAGATGCGTCTTGCAATCGGCGAGGACAAACCAGCTGCTGGAAAGACCAAATGCGAAATAGGGCAAAGTGGCGGTGAGAGAAAAGTGTCGAAATCCGGACAGATCGATCAGCGATGTCGAGTTCGAGGATTCTGCGAGCAGAAGGTGAAAGTGCAAATCAAACAAATGAAAACAATTATTCGGGAATAATCGTGAGGCTCTGCCCCTGTGTTGTGTACTTTGTGCCGTCAAGGGAATATATAACGCGTGTTATACACCAAAGCGATAGCAGGAGGCTGCTCTGTATTGGGGTTGCAATGTCGATGGATAGGAAATTCGGGTCCAGCCCGGGAGAGGGGGCGTCTGGCAGTTGGTCGGATGCTTCAAGCGAGCGACGCGACTGAAAAGAGTATTATTCCGAGGAGCGGGCCGTCAAGGCACGCGGACCGGGGGAGCGAAACGAGATCGCAAGCTGTTGGTGAATGCCGAGGCTAGCAGTGTCGCTGTCGTTGCGGTGCTGGCGGGGGGCCGGACAGGGCGGAGGATGTGCCGTTGCTGGACGGATCACCGATCGCGGCGGAGGCCAAGAAACGATAGAGAGGCGGGTGCTGATCAAACAAAAGGCCGCGGGGGAGGAGCGTCGTCTTGCGGCTCGGTCAACGCAGGCCTGTCGTCGAGAAGGCCGGGCGCTGTGCGTGTGGAAGTGGATGGCAGAGATCAACCAGGAAAAGGGCACGGAATGGAAGCTTGCGAAATGCGCTGCAGAATGGGCAGGTCGGGAAGAGGAAAGAATCCGGCGTTGTTTCGAATGCGTCGGGGCTGGGGGATTGAAGAATCGAATGGGGGTGTTTTCCAAACCCGCAAAGAACAAAAGAAAAGAAGAAGAAAAGAGACAAGAAGGTAATGGAGAGAGGGGAGGGTTGAGGTGCTCGAGAGGGACCTCCGTACACACGCGATGGGGAGAAGGGAGAGAGGGAAAGGGAAGAGGAGGAGAAAGGGGGGATGTTAAGAAGAAAAGGCTTTCGGGCAGGAAGGACCGTGTTGTCGACGGGAGGAAAGAGCGGCTGGGTGGGTTTATGATTTCCAGAGGCAGGGGGGATAGGCCAGCGAGCGACAGGGTTGGACACAGCAGGTACGACGTCGAAAAGGGCGAGCGGGAGGAGGACGACGACAGGGAAGTGGGAAGGAACGAGAGAGACCGCAAGACGACGCGACCAGAGAGGGAAAGAGAGGGGGTGGACGGGCAAGAGCAGCAGGGGTGGAAGACTAGCAAAGGAAGCGGCCAGGTGTGGATGGAAGAGGCGTGTGGGTGGGTGGGGTGCGAGACAAGGGCAGAGGGCAGGCGCCTGTGCGGGAGCGGCAAAGGCAGCATGCACAATGTTCTTGCAGAGGAAGGTGCGAAGAGGCATCAACAGCAGGAGCGAGTGGCGTTCTATTCTGGCCTCGTAGTTGGCACGTACAAAATACGAGCACTCGCACATAGAGAAAGACGCCGCGTGCGCGTCATAAGGCCTCGAGGCTGCAGGGCGCCTGCTGCCGTGCGCAAAGGAAACGAGCAGGCATTCAGTGCAAAATGCAATCGGCGGTGTGGATACACTCGGTCGGCAAGAGATGCAAGGGCAGCCGGCAGGCTCACGACTCGCAATATGCAGGAAATGGACGAGAACCGTAAACAAAGAGCGCAGGGCGACGACCGCCTCGGCTGCGCAGAACGTGCCAAGGCCAGGCGAGAACGCCCGTTGGCCGCCGGACAAAGTAAGACATGGCCGGCGTGCGCTTTGTCGTGGAAATGAGCGGCACGAAAACGGAGGCGAACGCTGGGCACGCATAAGCATACATAATATACTCGTAACTAACTTTGCACAAGGGTTTGCTGTCTCTCATCTCGCGCCGTAGGCGGTACTGTGGAAAGGAGCAATACCTGCTTGCAGTCAGTGGCTCACCGTTTTGATAGAGCGCAGCTGTTTTCGACCAAAACAAACAGAAACCGGGCAAAAAGGGAATAGCCAGGCACAGGAGCAAGACAGGACGAAAACAGCCACCAACAGCGACAGCAGGTCCAACGGGCGGGCAGTTGGCCCTAATTTTCTTTTTACCCATTTGCCGCCCGGGCCATCTGACCGTGTCGAGCCACGAGGGCGATTGCAACGTAATACGACCTCGACTTGATGGCATCTCCATCAGACAAGCACCTCAAAATCAAAGTCGGCAGCAGAAGCTCGCACTCACAGCAGCACATCTGGCAAGCCTCAGACAGGGGCCGTGTCTTAGCATGGCACAAACGCAATGTCAGGGAGGCCGGAAAGTGGAAGAGAGCCTGCAAAATCTCCGTTGTGCACTTGTCCTCGTACTCATACACAGTCCATGAGAGGCAACAAGCAAAAACAGACGGACGCGAATGCCGGACGGCTCTGGAAATGACGGTGGACCGGCTCTCCCTTCCGTCGCGACGCTGGCCAGGACGGCCGTGAGCCATCGTCCATTCCGGAGCTTGTGCAGCAGACTATTGATGACAAGACGTGAAGCTCCGTTTGGGTATGATTACGATTGTGGCTTGCCGGAAGATAAGCGGCATGTGTACATACGACGTATATGTACGAGTATATCTCGTAATGTACGTTGTACTCGTATTCACCTCTTCCACTGCTACGTCGTACGGTTCGATGACCATCAGCAAAGGACAGCCGTCTGCCTCGACAGGAAATCAAGCAGAATCCGAGCATCGCGAGATACCGCAAGAAACGCGACAAAGGATGCGCGTGAGAATGCCTCTTCGTCCAGACGTGTCTTTTGTCTGGCAAAACGCACAGCTCAGCCGAAAGAAAGAAAAGAAGCGAGACATTGACGTTGCATTCGCAGACAAAAAGTACGGTGCAGAGCGGAAAATAAATAGGGCGTCTCCGCTACAATCTCCGCTCTCCTGACCGGTGCAGCAAAAAGAGAAATTGGGCATCCGAGCAACAGCACCAGAAAAGGGGCCGCTGCAGCGATGCGTGCAAAAAAGGCAAGGCTCGAGCATCGTTGCCTTTTGCGCCAGGCATGCGCCGTACCTCGGAGTACCCAGTACGCCAAACGGGGCTGCTGGCAGTGGGCATCCGGGTATGAGGTACCTGCCGTTTTCAGCGCCCTGCCTGAGAAATTGCTCCCCACCATTTGCGGGCCTTTATTTCGATAAAAAGGGCCTCGGAGAGGAAGAGACGCGACGAGCTCTGCTTTCTCAATGTTTTCTTTCTGCCTCTTGCGGATTTTCAGCTTCGGGGCGTTTCCATGATGCTACAGTTGTTTTCACCGAGCGACAGCCCATAGAGCGAGACGATAAAGACGAGCAAGAACAAGACATCAAAGCGCAAACTAAACCAAACGAGTACATTTGAAAATACGTCCACAGAAAATGCGTTGGAAAGATATCGACTATACATATACGGAGAATACTCGTTCGGAGTATGTACAGAGAATTTTACAAAAAATACGTAGAAGTATCGTGCAGGCTGAGTGCGCAACGGTCGTCGCGAGGAAACGGGCTGGAATGGTGCACCGTGTTTTTATTCACACTGTACAATACACGGCCTCACCGAACCAAACATCCCATTCCTCGCGGCCACCTTGTCAACTTGAAACGCGCCTGGCGCATTGCTTCAGAACCGAGCACAAACGCAAAGCGGAGACAGGCGGCGTGGCTAGCGCTAAAAGGGAAAGGGACGGCGCAAAAGCGACCAAGCGACTGCAACCGCGCATGGTGCCAGCGGAAAAGCACGAATCAGACTGTCGTACCCGTAGTCTTTTCTCTGCGTGTCTTTTGCGGCGAATGGGAGCGTAACACACCGCTTGCATGCTGGTCATCTTTTTTTTCTTCCTGCCCAACCCTGCGTCCTTCGCCGCTCCTTGCGTATGTCATCAGATTGCGAGCGGGGATGGGATCCCGACAAACCAACGGTTGACTCCTCTTGACAGTCCACGCCGTGAAGACGACATTGCCTGTTCGGTCCCTGGCCGTCCGACGGGCAAGCCACAAAACAAGGCACAAGAGAACACAAGGCACGGGTGTGGGCGTGCAAGCCAGGGCCGTCTCGACGCCAACTGGCTGTTCTTTCCAGCTTCACCTCGCTTGGGCTGTGTTCCGAGTACGATACCATACGGCCCAGAGGCCGAAAGGATTGGGTGGCGCTGCTCCGGCTTTTCGTGGCTGGGCCAGCCAAGGGCCGTCCATGCCTGAGACTTGCCAATGGATCTTTCTGCCAGTCCTATATCGGGGGGCGGTATAGGCCCTTTTTTCTTCCCTTTTTTTATCTCGGCCCGTCACTGGAAGAACGAATGATGAGAGATGCTCAGGAAAAATCTGTGTCCATGCGTGCATGCGTGCATAGTGCATGCGTGCATGAGGCTATTTTTGTCATGCGGTGTCTTTGCCAGCTAAACAAAAGACAACGCGAATACAAGCAGGACCGGACGACCATCGACAACCAGTATATGTACACCCGCCAAGAAAAACATTTCCCTCTGTGTACACACGGTTCTTTTGCTCTTTTCTCGATGTGAGGACGCGTTATGGATAACTGGATATACACGTCGTAGTGTAATACATCTACACGTAAGATACGGAGAAAAAAAGACCAGGCGCTGGAGCAGGAGGGAAGTCGAATACAGTGAACAGACTGGCAAAGCCTGGGCGGGAACGGGTCTATCAGCTCTCTATCGTAGTTGGACTCTTGGACTCGGTATTGCTGAGTAGGACGAAAATGAGTCGATCTACCATGCCGTATGCTCTGCCTGTGTTTGATTTCCTTCTTCTTTTCTTCTCCTTTGCGTTCCTCGGATCGCCATCTCGTTCTTCCAGGCCGAAACAGGACAAGCGGCCTGTTTGATCTTCACTACCCACCCGCTTCTGAGACTCTGAAACGCGGCGGGGCGGGAGGGAATGATGCCCAAGAGAAAGCCCTCTCTCTCTCTTTTTTTTCTTTTCTTTGCAAAGACAGGTTTTTCGTGGTACGGAAAGAATTGGTGGCTGGGTTTTTTACGAATACTCGTACATACGGTTACTTTGTACATACATACTCACCACTCTCGTTTGAAAAGGCCTCTCTGCCCTCGTTTCATCTGTCTGCCTCTGCCTCCCTATCCGCCGTTTGCGTGATCCCCCCTGTTCGTAAAAGGCTGGCCAGGCCACGGCCCACTTCCACGGACTGCGCCGTACGACATTCGCCGTGCTACGCTTTTCCATCACAGCTGCGTGCAGACGGGCTTGTTTCTGGTCTTGCTGCATCGTCGGCTGCCTGTCACCTGCAGGGCCCCTTTGCTCATCTCGTTTCGTTTCCCGGTGCGGGCTTGACACTGTTGTTTTTGTTTTCTTCCGCCTTGATCCCCGCGCTTGTCTCGCCGAGGGTGGTCCAATTTGGCTTTTTTTTTTTTTTTTTGGTTCGTAAATCCAGTTAGCATCCTCAATCCTCGAATGGACCGAACAGTTGTATCTGACAACATGTTGCGGGGCGCTGCCCGAAATAGCAGCACTCGATCTGCACTCTGCAGTGGTGTCTTTTCAGATATATGTACTTGCAAGTCTCAAAATACGCAGTCTTGTCAACATAAGCGTAAACCATGCCTATTCTTTTTTTTACATTTTCAAGGTATATGTGGGTATACGAGTACGCCGTAGAGATCACAACGGAAATAAACAAAAAAATCACTCACTGCTTTCACTTTGTCCATGTTCTTCATATCCAACCCCATTTTCTCATCCCCAACCAACTGTAGGCGGAATCTGTTCTTCCTTTGTCTCATGGGCTTCTCTACTGTGTAGATTTCTTGAACCGTCCCAACCGAGCAACAGCTGGCATGGAAAAAACTGCCCGGCCGTCGGTCCGCGCCCAAAAAGACGACGACGCATATCCTTTGATTTGTAGATGCGCATTTCGTGGCCGACTCGCCGTTGATGCCGCCGCTGCCTGCTCCGCCAATCATCCACCTAAAGAGCTCCATTTGCCTACTCGTAGTAAACGTGATTTTTCAACTTGCGCGGCATCCTCCACTCTCATCACTTGTCTCGTGTTTATTCTGGCGCCGACCGTGCCGGCGATACGCACGCGGTACTAATCTGCCGTGTACTTTGTACACGAGAACAAAAAAGCGTAATGCAAAACAAGACAAAAAAGGGGGGCCAAGGGGGCTGAGAGAGCTCTTCAGGACGCTGATTGGCCCCCTCAGGTTCTGGGGTGTGAAGGACACGCACCAACGCCGGCGGGAAGGTGCAGCATGCTATTTGATGCAGCTACAAAGTTAGTGCTGTGCTATTTGTGGCTGCCGCGCGCCCGCCCCATTACCGCCTTCTCTGGCTGCTGGGGCATCGCGGCCTCGACCGCAAGGCCGCATGGTTTGTGGCTGGAGAGGATGGATGGCAATGCCTCAACTACGAGTGGGCGGAACTGTCCTGAAGCCGTTCTCAATTCGACGTCGAGATCTTGTTTGCAGCTTGCCAGATGGCCTCCTCCCCGGTTCGACCGAAATAGAAACCCACGCCCCGTTTTACCACTGCAGGTCTGCTATTCGCTGCTTCAGAATCCGATGCGGACTTTTGGAACACGGGCTCTTCCGGCGACAGACCCTCTTATTCGCCCATTGCCGTTACTTTGGTCTTGTTTCCTGTGCTTTTCTGGTCTCGCTGTCCCGCCCCAGAATGCCGTCTTGTCCTCTTGTGGTCCCCGGCCTGGCCTCGCGTGTCTGCGCCGTCTGTCTTGTCCTGCATGGGCCAGAGGGCAAGCAGGATGCCGTGTCACGACGCGTGCTGCCCGGCGCCTATTGTGCATCCTGCATGAACACACTGCAGTTGGCGGTGACGGACAGGGCCAGTCTCGGAACGACAAACACAAATCAGAGAGACCATGGGATAAGCGAAACGGCCAAAAAGCCAAGGGAAGCAACGCAC
The DNA here is from genome assembly GCA_019925305.1 of Sporothrix cf. nigrograna. NCBI lineage: Eukaryota > Fungi > Ascomycota > Sordariomycetes > Ophiostomatales > Ophiostomataceae > Sporothrix > Sporothrix cf. nigrograna. The sequence goes on from JADHKR010000029.1 coordinate 318,595, forward strand.
ATCGTACTCTCCCGCAAGAACAAAAATAGACTCGCATGGAGTCTGCCGTTCAAAAGAGGCAGCGTCAAGACACCAAAGACAAGGCACGACGATAAAAATGCATCCCGAGGAAGGCATCTGCTTGTCCGTGAGATGGCGCGGTGTAAGCCCGGATTAGGCAGTTCGTCGGCAGACCTGCTTTCTGCAAGCAGGAGCCACCGACCGACCATTGTGGCTCAGCAAAAACGGAAAGAGCGCCGCAACGGGAAAAGGTGACAAAAAAATAATAAAAAAAGGAAAAAAAAAGAGAGAGAAAAGAAACGCCCAGCCTCCGGTCTCCGCATCGACCGGCAAAGAACGACCGGCAAAGAACGATTGCCCAACTTCCAAGCGTTCCACTCCGTATCATGTAATATTCCATAATCAAGACAAAGCCATGGCAGCAGAGCGACGCACAGTCAGTCTGAAACAGCGCAGTAAAGGGGCCCCGTTTTTGAGAACTCGGTGAAACATTCTAAACGGCGGCAGGCAATACGAGCACGTCGGTGCGCCGCCCTTTCTTCCGTGCTCACCATGCCCGGTCAGCTTTGCGGCGGCTTTTCGGCAATGCTTTGTTTTCTCTGGGCTCTTTCCGAATCGGGACAAATCGGTGCGCACCTTCCACGATTCGCAATGAGGGCACATTGCTTTTGGCGTGCCTTCCCTACGAGTACGAGGACGTACATATACGAGTAATATTACTTACGAGTATGTTGCCTTTCTCTCCCTCGGTCGCCACGGCCCTCCCGTCACAGGCGCCGCTGATTGGTGTGCCTGAATTAAGCGTGGCAGTGGGCCGCCGTTAGTGCCAGGTACAGGCCGATCGAGACAAAGGAAGGAGCGAGTAATAACTACACAGGTGATGTCTGCGCTACTCTGCAACTCCAAGAGACAACGCTTCATTTCAGAGTATCCCTTTGCAACATAGACTCTGGGCTTCGTTGCAAGATTAAAAGCAAAAGGAGGCTCCGGCCTTGAGCGGCGTAGACCGCGAATCGAGGTCGCTATCAAGCTTCTGTGACGAGGGTTTTTTTCTGAACAACGAATACTTGTAGCACTTTTGCCTCAACCCGAAAGCTCAGCCTTCCCGAAAGACCACTATGCCACAATGGGCCGTTACCAGAGCATTGGGAGGCGTGCCTCTGCTCGTTACAAAATACAATCCATAACTTGACGTTTCTTGATATCGCTCTTTCCTTCATGCCCAGGCCGATAAACAAACCGGACGTCTCCGGCCAAGATGTAGAGTACATATACGACGCACGAGTAAGCCGTAGCTGAAAACGTTAAATGAGCCCCGGAATGCACCACGATAGGATGGAGCTTGGGCCTGCGTCTTTCCCCCATCGGCAACATGAAACATGGCGCCGAAAAAAGGCCAGAGCTTGCTGTATCCGGGCTAGATTTTGCAGCAAGAAACAAAAGTGACGAGAGAGGAGGAGTGGAACTTTTACCCACGCCGTTCGCGCGAGAGCACTCCTTACGACGTACGAGTAGCAGCACGGTGCTCTTTCTGGCTCATTGCTGCATTTTCTCCTCTTCTTGCCTCATTTATTTTTATCTTTTTCTGGCCCGTGCATACAGGTTCTTTCAGAGCGCATGTCCTCGGTCAGCGTCTTTCCTCTCGTTTGTTCGGGCTGGCTCGGTGTGCAGAACGATTCCCGAGCTACGACGTACACGTAGCATTGTCCTCGAACAAAGTATCGTCACATGTGCTGGCGCCTACTGAAATCGAGAACCGCAGGGTTCCTGTTTTCTTTTGGCTCTGTCAACGGCCAGAGTGTTTCGTAAACAGGCAGCATCTGGCCATTGACCAGCCGTCAACGGTAGCGCACGAGATCAGTTTCCAGCTCGTCACGGGCAACAGAGGAGAACGGGCCTCGAAAAAAGGTCTCCGGGCAGGAAGGGCGGGCGGCTCGTGAAGACAATGAGGCCAGGCGGCGGCCATACGGGGCTAATGCCATCATTGGAGGACAACCTCAGCAAGAGCAGCATTGTCTGCTCCTCGACATGGTTTGCTCCTCTCGCTGTTGCCTTCCGGCGTTGATGCTGACAAGCACCGCTTCATCGCTTCGACTAACGTCTTTTATTTTCAGTCCCCCGGGCCATATCTGGAAATGCAAGTTGAAGATTCTCGTTTGTTTCTTTGACCGGTTTTTCCATACCACCATTTGTTCTGGAGAGTTTTACGAGTACATATATGTACTTGCCATCGTACTTTTCTCCATAGTATGCCATTCGCTTGTTTCAAAGAGATGTGCCCCTGCAACCCGCCAGCGTCGTAGCCGCTATGATGCCCATACCACCGGCCTGCCCCCTTCCTCCTTTCGTCCCCTGGACTATCGTAGAATCTTATCTACGGAGCCTCTGTGTTTCAGGAGTACACATGTATTTCGTAATACTCTGTGGATTTCTTTCAGACTTTCAGAATCAGGCACGGCCGTTCCCCTCCCAACCACAATGGGCATGCTCTTGGTTGCCTGTGCATTTTCGTACCTGCATATCGCACAGGCGAGCAAGAGGGTCACCATTACGACATTTTCTGCGCTGAAATCGTCTTGTGCCTGCGTGCTCGCAGTAGTCGTATGCAGGGGAGCATGCACGGGTCACCACAGGGCAAAGAGTCTTGACAAACATAACGTACTCCGTACTGTTATTTTTTTCGCCCTGGTTCTCACAGCGGGGTATGGTTACATCTGTACCTATGGGCAAGTGATACTCGGAGGTGCGGAAGATGATCCTCTTGTTTACTCCAATCAGTCCTACGAGCAATGCTTTGTTTGTCTCCTTGCATGTTGGTGGCGCTTCCGACATGAATGATAAAGTATTTCACCATTTGTTAACAGATGAGACTAAAGGTTGTGTATATGTACGAGTAATAATACTCGATGCATGAAATAAAGACCGAATACGTATTACGAGTATACTATCTGCTGCAATAACGCCACAGTGCTGTCCACCATGGAATCTCTGTTTCTTATCCAGTGACTGCAGGTTGTAGAAATGTTTTCTGGGGCTTCTTCTTTCTTCCTTCTCCTTGTAGGAAACAAGGAAGCAGTGGAGACTGCAACGAAAGAGAACGAACCTGCCGGAGTTTTTCAAAGAGGCTCGAGTACGACGTCAAGAGCGCATGGAAGGGGGGCAGAATGGGAGAAGAACGGTCAGATTCATGCAAACACTAGCATGCCCACTGCAATACTCCCATCGGCTTACAGGGAACATGTGACAGTGTAAAAACTGCCTGACCCTGGCAGCATCGAGGCCTGGCCCTAAGATCTTGTCTACATATACACACACACCCCAGTTGCAGTAATAGGTATTACGCCGCTGTCCGAGCCAGCCTGGAAAATGTGAAACGTGCAGACGGAAGAGCGAGGCCAGGCCAGCCTGGAAGGGGGCAGGGGGCGGCAAAATACCCAAATACCGTGCATGGTGCGTGTGTGCATGCCCCCTCGCTTCCGAGTGACGACGGCGAGCACGGTTGCCCCTCGGGGCGAAACACTCTCTTGTTGTTCCTGTTGACACATTTTGCGCGAGAGCATGACAAACAGTTCCGAACCAGCCGACTGGGCAACCCGACAAGGCAATGCCCCGGTGCTCCGTTTCCAGCCGTTTGACGGGAATGATCCTGGGGATGCGTCGATAGATGCACTCGTAGCACCTCCGAGCCTGGATGGGCAAGGGCTCGCATTGCGCTTGGTGGAAATAAGGACATGGCAAGAGTCAGGTTCCTGGAGCATCCTCTTGCTTACGCCCCTTGCGTGGATGGAATCAAAGACTTGGCCGGCATTCCAGATCACACCCGCGGCGACAAGGGACGGGATGGGCAGCTACTCGTATTTATTTATTGTTTTTTTTTTCTTTTTTGCGCGGGAGGAGACGATATAGCACAATGGAGAGGGGGGAATGCGCCAGGGTACAAAAATGAGGTGTCGTAACGATCTCGGATCAACACAGCAGGGCGTGAAGAAAAATCAAATAAATGAAAAGACAGCTCAGCAGCCGTTGAGAGAAGACCCCTGCAACTGGGCCGTCTTTCATAAGATATAAGATGTACAAACAGGTGACATGATCGCCCTACCATGCTGTATTCTGAAACGTGCACTTCCGGTTCTTGGAGGGACCGCGTGGCGTCGATGACAGTTCCTTTTGGAAGTTTTTCGTAATTCGACAGTGTTGGTCTCGTCAGCGGCGAGATATGGAGGTTACGGGCATTGGTAGAGCCTTTTGTCGTAGACTTGCGACTGCTTTCTTCGATTGAAAGAAGCCGATTATTATGATATATCTACGTGGAAACAAGATAGATAGATGAAAGTCGAGACATGTCAAGACAAGAGGAGTCTAATTAAAAAAAAATCAAACCTGTCGAAAATGGTAGCTTAGGTAGAAATTTTATCTCACTTAATGATAATATACCCTCGATATATACAAACACAAGGCCATATGAAAAACATGGCAGTGTCTCATGCAGTCGAATTTTGCCGTCTCTCACACACGTGGACCGAGTCTGACGGAAGAAGCAAACATTCGACATGGCGTTGCTACGAGGAAAAAAAGAAAAAAAGACAACATGGACAGACGTAATGCAATGATCAGAGATCAATTTGGGTTGATATCAGGTCCTGTACGCCCGAGACAATGTCCAAAACAAATCAAACGCTGGCCAAATTCAAACAAGATGCGGCCTTACATTGTCAGACTCTTCTCCAGGGCCTGGATGCCTTCCCGCACTTTGGGGCAGTAGTGCCGCCGGAGCAGCTCGCCCTCCCAGACCGTTGCCGCAAACGGGTTGCTGCCCTCGGCCGTGTCGCTCAGCGGGTTGAACGCCCCGTCGCCCTTGCGCTCCTCCGTGTTCCACAGCGCGCCGATCTTCTTGCCGTGCGTGTGCGCGACGTCGTAGAGCAGGGCCAGCAGGGCCTGGCTGGACTTTTCGGGGACGTGCAGCGACGCGGACATGAGCTGCTTGGCAAAGGCGGCGAGGCGCAGCGGCGGCACCGACCGGATGCTGTAGTGCGGCAGCAGGACCGCCGTCAGGCAGCGGATCAGCAGAACGGTGGTCGTCTGCAGATTGACTCTGGCGCTGCTCTTTTGGCCGGCAGCGGCGGAGGCCGACGACGCCGCCTCCTGGGCATCGGCAAGGCGCTGCTGGAGCGAGTTGGCGCGCTTCTCAATGTCGGGCGACAGGGCGAGCGGATAGATGCTGCGGAAGAGATTGGTGGTGAAAAAGGACAGGTCGAGATGCAGGTCGCTGGCGGCGTTGTGTGCGTCCTGGCCCGCGAGCAGAGCATAGGCCGTCACTGTGCACAGGAGAGCCTCGCGGCTGGGGTTGCGCGACACGGCAAAGTCGTCCTCGGCGTCGTCCTTGACCGCCCCCCCGCCGCCCTCGTCGCCCTCGTCGCCGCCGCCGCCGCCGCCCCGTGCCTCCTGTGCGGCATCCTCCTCGCTGTAGCGGATCAGGTCCTTGAGCGCTTCCAGGAGATCGCCGAAAAAGTTCTGGTTGATCAGGTGCGCGTACTTGGCGAGCCCCTCGAGGACGGCGCCCATCAGGTGCGGCGTCCGCAGCTTGAGGATGCGAAAGTAGGTCGCAAACACGAGCTTGAGCGTCTCCGACTGCATGCGCTCGCGCTCCTCGTGCGCCACGAGCGCGTCGGCCTGCGCCATGTCGCGGTCCAGCGCCTTTTGCTCCTTGAGCATCTTGCGCTGGCGCTTCGTGCGGAACTCCTTGTCTTTGTTCTTCTTGCCCTGGCTCGGGCGCTCGACGCTGTCCTGCGAGCCCTTGCCGGAGAACTCGGACAGCAGCCGCAGGTGCAGGAACGTGTTGGGCACGCTCTCGTCGACCCGGTAGTCGCGCGCCTTCATCATCTTGGACAGCATGGCCACGGCCTCCATGGACGGCCGGCCCTCGTCGTCGTCGCGGAACAGCGTCTCGAGCGCCGCGCGGCACTTGACAAACGACGCGTCCACGCGGCGCATGCTCAGCTTGCCCACAATGATCTTGAGCAGATCCTCGCGAAAGTTAAAGTGCGGCACGGCCGCCAGCAGCGAGCAGGCGCAGGACAGGGCCGCATCTGCGAGGCTGCTGGCGTTCTTGGCCATCTTGGCCTGCTTGCCGGCGCTGGCACCGCTGGCGCCGGCCGTGTTCGGCCGCAGCTTGGACAGGCGCATCAGCTCCCGCAGGTAGCCCTGGTAGCCGGCCAGCAGACTCTGCTCGTAGGCGCGGAGACGACGCACGTCCGCGGACAGCTTCTCGCCCGTCGGGGCGTCTTCGCCAAAGGCCCGTATCCGGTAGCCGGGGATGACGTCCTTGTAGACGGTCAGCTGCGTGGCCAGGCACATCTTTTGCACCGTGACCGACGTGTACTGCTGCGCGACCTGCGCCAGCAGCTTGAACGAGCCGCTGTTCTCCTCGGGGTTCTCGTTGAGCTTGAGGGCAAGCTTGGCCAGCTCCTCCTTGGCCATCTGTATCTGCTGCCGCTCGGGCAGCTTTGCGTTTTGCTCCTGTATCCGCGCCGCCGCCTTGCGCGCCCCCGCGCCGTTGCTGGCCGCCCCGGCCTTGGCCGCTGCCGGCTTCTTGTCCTCGTCGCTGCTGGCGGCAGATGCATCCGTCTCGTCGTCGCTCGCCTTGTCGTCTTCCGCGGCGACGTTTGCCGAGGGCCGCATCACGCCATCTGCTGTCCGAATGGGCAGCCGGTCGATGGCCTTTTCGGCCTTGGCTGCCTTTTTGCTGCGCTTTCTCGACCGCTCGGCATAGTTCTCCTCCAGACTCCAGCTGGCTGCGTTCTTGAGGTACGCCTTGTCGATGCCGCTGGGCGCCTCGTCCGGGCTGACCCTCCGTCTCTTGGTTTCCCGGGCGTTCATTTCTGCACAGCCGGAGGATTTCAGCAAAAGAATCGGCGAGATCTGCTGGAGGGGAGTGCTTGGTTGTAGACCAGACGTTGCAGCCGTCAAAAATTGAGCAGACGTTGGAAAAAATGGCCAATGCCCGGCAGAAAAAGCGAAAACTACAAATTGGGACTAGCGTCTTGTCTCGGCAGCCATTCGGCCCTCACCGCCTTTGGTGCCGTGCAATGCCAGGTGGGCCGCTCACTATCGGCTCCTCACCATTGGACGGAGCTCTTTATCGGTGGTCCCGCAAAAAAAAGTTCGGGGCGCCAAATGGGGAGAAAAGTTTTGGCCCAGAAAAAATCACGACGCAGGAAAGAGCGACCCTCACTTGTTCACGGCAAAACAAAACGTCTCGACGACATCGCATCTCGTTCTCGTCCACACCCCCGCCGTCCTGCACACCCACCACCCGCCTCTTGTGCACCGCCCCTGAGCAGCCGGTACACGGCCTGCACCGCGCGGACGGCCACCAGCATGCCGTCGTCTCTCGCGGCGCAGCTGGCGCAGATCGCCGCCAAGTCCAAGATCTCGCTCGACGTCAAGGCGCAGAAGGCGGCCCATTCCAAGTCGCTGCTGTTCGAGCCGCGCGTGGCGGCGGCGCAGAGCTTTCAGTCCGTCTACGCGATCTGCCGCGATGGCTTCGACGAGCTGTGCCAGCTGGACGAGCGCTTCGTGCCGTTTGGCAGCACGCTCTTTGGCGAGCTGAGCCAGGACGAGGACCGCACCACGATGGACGAGGCCGAGAACAAGGAGCTGGACCGCCGCATCGAGTCGTTTCTGCGCCTGAGCGGCAGCCGGCTGCGGCTGCTGCCGGCCATCAAGGCGGTCGAGTGGCTGATTCGCCGCTTCCGGTAGGTCGCCCGTGCATCCCGGACGGAGCGCGCGTAACTGACAAGGCAGCATCCACGAGTTTAACACGGCGGCCCTCATCACGACGTTTCTGCCCTACCACGCGATCCCCGCGTTCACGACGCTCATGTCCATCCTGCCGGCGAACCTGCCGCACGAGTACCGGTTCCTGAGCCCCTACATCCGCTCCCTGACGGCGCCGCCCCGCGCCGCCATCGTGCAGCACGCCACGCTGCACTTTGACTTTCTCACCACCCTGTCGTCCTACACGCTGGCGGCCTGCCGCGCGCAGCAGGACTACCCCGGCCTCGTCACCTTCTGGGGCGGCGTCGTGACCGAGGCCATCAACGGCATGCTGGACAACGCCAGGTCCGGCCGCCGGAGCGTCCAGGCCGACAACGACCAGGCCGTGCTCCAGAAGATCGGCCCGGTCCTCGGCGAGGCGCTCATGATGCGCACGGCGCCCGGCATGCAGATTGCGGCCTACATGGCCGTGGCCGTGTTCGTCTCCAAGGCGCACATGGCCGACCTGGCCATCTCTGCGTTTATGGAGCAGCTGGTCCTCGGCTGGACGCCCGAGACGGCGCGGCCGGGCCTGGTCTGCCTGTCCATCCTCGCCCAGCAGCGCTCGGCCAAGCAGCTGTCGCGCAAGGTGGCCAAGGCCGTGCTCAAGGTGCAGGACCTGCCGCTGCTGCTCGTCGAGATTGGCAGGCAGCGGCGCATCGACAAGCTGGCCAACGGCCTGGTCCTGGCGCTGACGGACCGCCTGGCCAAGAAGGCCGCCGTCCGCAGCCTGCCCATCATCAAGTCGATCCTCCTGGGCGGCGTGCTGCAGGAGAAGCAGCTTGTTGTGGCCTTCAAGTCGCTGCTGCTGGCGGCCCACGGCATCGACGACGAGCTGGACCCCGACGGCAGCGTCCGCAAGGCGCTCGGCACCACGCTCATCGTGCTGTCCCAGGCGCCCGAGAACGCCGGCGGCCTGGTCATCCGCAGGGTGCTCGAGGAGGAGGCGTTTGACATTGAGGAGCTCGAGCTCAAGCTGGACGCCACGATCCGGCCCAGGCTGCTGCTCGGCTCGGCCGCTGCGGGCGACGGCGACGGCGACGCCGCCATGGCGGACGCGGCGGCCGCGGCCGAGACGCACACCAAGGTCACAAAGCAAGACCTGGACGCCACGGCCAAGCGCCTGTCTGCCCTGCCGCGGCCCCCGTCCTGTCTGCTCGGCCAGGACGCCGACGCCGTCTTTGACCCGTTCTGCCAGCTCTTCCTGGCCACGGCCTCGTACGACAGGGCCGAGATCGAGAGCCTCGACGCCGCCCCTCTGCTCGGGCGCGCCGACGCCGTGTCGGACCTCTTTTACTTTACGTTTTGCATCCGCGTCTGGTCGGGGCCGTACCCCACGCTCGCCCGCGTGGCCGCGCTCGACATGGCCGCCGCCCGCCTGCGCCTCGACGACTGCCTCGGCGTCGACTTCCAGGCCGTCCTGCCGTACGCCATTGCCGCCCTGGGCGATCCGGCCAAGAAGGTGCGCCGTGCGGCCGCGGGCCTCCTGCTCGAGGTGAAGCGCGTCTCGCCCCAGAAGGAGACCAAGAGCACGGCGGGCAAGAACCGCTGGGGCGCCACGCAGTTTTACGCGGAGCAGGCGGCGCTCGCCTGGCTGGCCTTTGATGCGCGCGCCAACCTCTTGGACGTCCTGATTGGCTCGTCTGCCGAGGCCGTCCTGCACGAGGACCACGTCGCGGCGGTGCTGGCCGACGTGCTCGACAAGTCCAGCAAGGCCGACGTGGCGAGCGGCGGCCGCAGCCAGATCCGGCTGTCCCACGGCGTGCGGCTGTCGATCCTGCAGTTCCTGGCCAGCCACGCCGTGCACACCCCCCTCCTCCATACCAAGGTGCGGCTGCTCCAGGCGCTCAACGAGGTGCGCGGCGTCTCGGGCACCACCCGCACGCAGCTGCTGCTTCCCGTGCTCAGCCGCTGGGCCGCGCTCGCCCCCGAGGAAGCGCGCGCTCTTGCTGCCAAGGAGGCCCTGGACGAGGCCGCCGTCGATGCCCGCAGCGTGGATGTTGTGATCCCCAACGACACGGCCGGCCTGGAGGCTCTGTTTGGCATCATCCAGAGCCCCCTGGGCCAGGTCCGCCCCAACCTGCTGAGCTGCGCGTTCAAGCGCATCCGCAAGATGTGGCCGGTGATGAAGGACGACTTCCGCTCCGTCACGGCGCACACCATGCTGGAGCTGGCGCAAAAGACGCCCGCCGCCGCGGCGGCCTCGTCCGACGACCTGGACATTGCCGCCGAAGAGGCCACCGACCTCCTCTTCAACGTCGAGCTGAGCACGCCGATCCTCACGCGCTTCCTCGAGACGCTGCAGCAGAGCGCCAAGATGGCCACGGACGCGCCCCCCAATAAGAGACGGAGGACGAGCTCGTCCGAGCACAACCGCGGCCAGCGCATCCAGGCCAGCAGCGAGCTGCGGCTGCTGGTCAACCGGGCGACGTTTGTTCTGCAGCTGGTCCAGGGCGCGAAGCCGGCCGAGCACCCCGAGCTGCTGCCCAGCCTCTTTGTGGTCCTCTCGGACCTGCAGGTCCTGCGCGCCTATGTCGGCTCCGAGCTCGGCTACCTGCAGAACGTCGTGCTGGGCTGCCTGCTGGCCATGATGCCCGCCTACGAGAGCAACAAGAACCTCAAGATCGACACGACCGTCGGCCACGGCGACGTGCTGGTCAACTGCATCCACAACTCGTCGAGCCCGGCCGTCCAGAACACGGCCCTGCTGCTCGTGGCCAGCCTCGCCAAGACGGCGCCCGACGTCGTGCTGCACAGCGTCATGCCCATCTTCACGCTGATGGGCACCTCGGTGCTGCGCCAGAGCGACGACTACTCGGCGCACGTGGTCAACCAGACCATCAAGGAGGTCATCCCGCCGCTCATCGACACCTTCAAAAAGGGCAAGCGCAACGTCGTGGCCAGCGCGGCGGACCTGCTGTCGAGCTTTGTCATTGCCTACGAGCACATCCCCTCGCACCGCCGGCACGGCCTGTTCATCTCGCTCATCGAGTACCTGGGCCCCGACGACTTCTTGTTTGCCATTGTGGCCATGTTTGCCGACCGCTACGGCACGGCCGAGAGCACCTGCGACTTTCTGGCCGAGCTGGTCGGCTCGTTCCCCGTCGAGACCCAGCTGCAGTCGCTGGTCAAGTTTGTGGCCCTGACGGCCGACATCTTCCAGCCCAAGCCCGGCCTGTCCGCGACGCTCCTGGGCAGGCGGGAGGACGACGGCGGCGAGGCGGACCTGCAAAAGTCGGCCGTCAAGGAGCTGACGCTGCTGCCGCAGCTGCTGGTCAACCGCCGTCTCCGAGACGGCATCGCGCGCCTCGAGGACGGCGACGACGACATGGAGGCGGCCAAGACCCGCGAGCTCTACATCCAGCTGCTGGAGGACGTCCTGACGCTGGCCGACACGGTCAAGGCCCACGGCAGCGACAGCAAGAGGCAGCAGCTGCACAACCGCTGCGGCGACGCGCTCGCCAAGCTGCTCAACCTGCAGTCGATTGGCGCGTTCATCAAGGCCGTCGAGGTGCTGCTGGACCGCCCCAACATGAGCGTGCGCCAAAAGGTGCTGCGGGCGCTCGAGGTGCGCGTCGACGAGGAGCGCGTGGCCAGCGCGCCGTCGCGCGCGGCGCTGCTGGCGTTTTTGCCGCAGCTGACGGCCGTGATCCGCGACTCGAGCGACATTGCCTACAAGCACACGGCGGTCACGTGCGTCGACAAGATTGCCGAAAAGTACGGCGCGCGCGACCTCGAGGCCGTCACGGCGGCGGCCGCGGCGATTGCGGGCGATGCCTGCCTGGGCACAGACGACCCGCGCCTGCGCGTCATGGCCCTGCTGTGCCTGGCGTCGCTGGTGGACGTGCTGCACGACGCCATTGTGCCCATCCTGCCCACGGCCCTTCCGCGCGCGCTCGGCTACCTGCAGGCGAGCCTCGAGGGCGGCAAGCCGGACGCCGGCAGCGTGGCGCTCCACAATGCCGTCTACGCGCTCATGATCGCCATGGCGCAGCACCTGCCGTTCATGCTGACGAGCGCCAACCTCGACCGGCTCGTCGTGACCTCGTTTGCCTCCGCCGAGGCCGGCCTCGAGGGCGGCGGAGGCGACGGCGGCGACGGCAGCGGCGATGCCGGCACGAGCCGCCTGACGTGCCTGCTGCTGCTCGCCAAGCAGATTGACGCCAAGGTCATGCTGGACGTCCTCGGCCGCAACTGGACGAGCGCTGTGCGGGCGGGCCAGGCGGCCACCCTGGAGTTTGTCCAGGTCCTCACCGCGGTCATTGACAAGCACGGCAAGTCGGCCATTGTCAAGAACCTGCCGCTTCTCCTGGCCATTCTGAAAAACGCCTTTGACCTGCGCCGCACGTCGCGGATCCACGGCCAGTCTGTGCCGGCGGTGGCGGCCAAGACCAAGGCCAACGGCAAGGCCAGCGGCAAGGCGGCCCCGACCGGCGAGCAGCGCCTGGCGGAGATTGAGGCGGCGGTGAACACGGCCGCCCTGCACATGGTCTTTAAGCTCAACGACAGCGCGTTCCGGCCCATGTTTGCGGACCTGATGCAGTGGACCGACAGCGGCCTGCCGCAGCTGGACGTCCTCGGCCGCAGCCTGCGCCAGCAGAGCGTCTACGGCTTCCTGCACCTCTTTTTCGACCGCCTCAAGTCCGCCGTCACGTCCTATGCCGCCTACGTGGTGGACGGCGCCGCCGCGGCGCTGCGGGCGGCGCGCATCGGCACCAGCCTCGAGGACCGCACGCTGTGGTGCCGCATCCTGCAGACCCTGACGGCCGCCTTGTCGCACGACGACGCCGGCATCGCAGGCGCCAACGGCGCGGCCAACGGCCACAGCGGCGGCAGCGGCGGCAGCGGCAGCGGCGGGTTTTGGCAGGTGCCGACGCACTTTGCTGCCGTCGCGCCCGTTCTGGTCGAGCAGTTTGCCAAGGCCAAGGACCTGCACAACAACGGCGCCGGCGGCATGGCCGTGGCGTTCCTGGTGCCGGCGGTTGTTGCGCTGGCCAAGGCGGCGCACGCGGCGGACCACCAAAAGGAGCTCAACGTCCTGCTGCTGAAGCGGCTGCAGCGCTCGGCCAACACGGCCGAGCGTCTGGCGCTGGTGCAGTGCCAGCAGGCGCTCGCCGAGGAGGTTGGCGAGGAGTGGCTGGCGATGCTGCCCGAGATGCTGCCGCTGATCAGCGAGCTGCAGGAGGACAGCGACGAGGCCATTGACCGTGAAACGACGCGGTGGATCCACAAGATCGAGGAGGTTCTTGGTGAGAGCCTGGACGCCATGCTCCAGTAAGGGGGCTTTCTGTGGTGCTGTACATACAATGGGCGTGTTGTGTTTCCGTACATTGGCATTTTCTTTGCTGCATTTCGTTTTCATGTCTTTGTGAACCCAGAAACAAATTGGAGTACGGAAGACCAAAATTTGGCTCTGGATTTAGTTTATTTACTGTATTTTTGCGCTGTACGGCACATATTCAGTCGAGATCTGTGTCACCATTGTTCGTCTCTTGAATTGCGGTCTGGTTTTCCGCAGGGCTATCAGTTTGAGAGCTCAGCCCAAGACTCGATCAAGTTGCATCTTGATATAACGACAGACACGGCCTCTCAATATCCGACTGTCAAGATTCACCCCTTTGGCTTGTTCCTGTTCTTTCCCGGTCCCACTCCGTCTGCTCTCACGTTTTATCTCATGTTTTATTTGGTTTTCATCTCATTGACAATCAGCAGAAATGCGATCTGCCAGTCTAGTTAGCATGGCGGGATCCTTTGAGGCCAACAAGCGGGCGAGGAGGCTTTGGGGCCGTGCTCCTAGTTCATTGTTAGTTGTGTAGTCCGTCATTTTTTTAAAAAGTCGGGACACACCCTTGGATGACCTCGCCGTATGGGCCGACTTTCAGTGGCAGATTCGGATGCCAGGCGCGGACCCAGGGGACGTTGTCAGGAGGAGGAAGAGGCTTCGTTTCCTCGACCTCGTTCGGGGTGGGCTCGCGAGCAGCGGGCGCCTCGGTCATGTAGTTCCAGATAATTGGCTTGCCCGACTTGTTGATTATCATGGCCTCGAGAACGCCCGGCGCTGCCTTGGCTACCTTTTCCGGGACCGCCCCGGTACCCGAGACAGGCCCGGCCACAGAAACAGACGGGCCATCAGAGGCATGGCCGCAGCCGCCCATGTTGATCTCGGGAACCATGGGCGGCATGGAGAGGGGCGCGTGGGGGTCCATGGACAGGAGATCGACTGCAGCTGGCTTCGCAACGGGCCGACTTGCCACCGGGGCCATGGCCGGGCCCGGGGCTGTCTCGGGGGCACGGCTTGCCGCAGGCTGGGCCCGAGTCTGGCTCACTGCCGGGGCAGGCCGCGTGCTCGCGGGCTCCGGGGTGCGCCTGTGCGGCGGGAGCTTCCCGGGCGGGTAGGCCACCGCAGCGGGCTGGACGGGGCGAGCAGCCGGCATCGGAGCGGGCGCGGGAGCGGGAGCTGTGTCTCTTGTTGTCAGAGACGAGGCCGTTGAGGGATGCGAGAAGAAGACGTACCACCGGACGGCAGCGGGCGGACCAGGCCGTTGCTGCTACGCAGGGTTGATTCGGACTTGGGCGCGTTCGGCGGCGGCTTTGTCGGAGGAGCGCGGACGGGCGGTGCGGCGGTGGTGCGGCTCGGCTTCTTGCCCGGGGGAAACGGGCTCTTGGACGACGAGAAGCTGGCTTGCAGCTCCTTGGCCAGGGCCAGCTGCTCCTTGGTGAAGCCGGACATGGCGCTTTCTGAGTGTGGTCCTGCGCGTGGCGACCGGCGAGTGAAGGAGAGCGTCCGTCTTGGCGAGCGTGTTCCCTTCAGGGGGTGTGGCCGCTGCTACGTCTTGTGGTGGATCGGGAGCAGGGTGATGGCGATGGGGTGAAGTGTGTGAATGTGCGGACCTTTGCTTTGGCACAACAATGGATCTCGCACAGGCGGCTGTCTTCACGCCCAGGCACGGAAGGAGGGAAGGGCACATGTGACGAGGAAGGAGGGAACGGGAGCAAGTCCGGAAAGGCGAACAGACAGGGAAGGAGCAACGGGCACAAGTCACTCCCTCTGGCACTCCATTGTGACTGTGCAGCGGCCTTGCGGCCTTTTGCGGTGTCCAAGTCAAATGGAAATTGTCAGAGAAGGGACGTTTTTTTTTTTCTTTTTCTTCTTTTTTTCATTTTCATTTTGGTTTCTTCTCTTTTTCTTTTCTCTTAAAAAACGCCCATGAGACTTTCCATGCAACGCAGTCTCCAAGCTCAGACAAGGACAGCGTTCCTCCCGCCTGTCAGAGACCTCTTTTTCTTTTTGGGCCGACGCGCACATCGGCCATGCGGATCTGTGTCGCGCGGTACTTCCCAGCCTGCGCCTCGTCGAGCCAGCGCACGTCGACGGCAGGGACCTTTTCCTCCAAAAAGGCGGCAAGGCCGTGCGCCAGCGGCGCGCCGGCGCGCAGGGCGATGCTCGACACGCGCGGGACGCCGAGGCACTCGCTGAGCCGGTCCTCGACGGCGCGGGAAAAGCCCACGAGGCGGATGGGGGATGCGCCCTGCTGCGATGCCACGGCCACCATTTGGGGGAAGTGGGCGTAAAAGGCCGACGGGTGGCCGGACCGGACGACAAACACGGCCGTGTAGGGGGAGGCGGGGGAGGAGGCAGGGGGCGCAGGCGCAGGGGGAGCAGACGGGAGGGACGGGGGGGGAGGAGGAGGGGATGTCGAGTCTCGGGCACAGGGCCCGGCACGCTTGGCCAGCTCGCGCGTGATGCCGGCCAGCCCCACGTCGACGAACCGGGCCAGCTCCGGCGGCGGCGGCGGCGGCGGAGCGCCGTCTCCGGGCCGCTCGGCCACGGGGGCTCTGGCTGCGGCGGGCGGGGGGCCGTCTCCGGCCGCCTTGGCCTTCTGCCGCGCCCGCCGCCGGCTCCGCTTGCCCCGGGACGCCTCGACATGGGCGCGGCGATGCTGGCCCAGGGGCGCGAGCAGGCTGCACAGCAGCTCCAGGATGGCGTCCTGGTCTTCCTGGGCGATGGCGGGCCTGGACAGCGGTCAGCAGGCGGGCGACAAGGGCAACGGAGCAAACGGCACAAACGGCAGCAGACAGAAGCAGACTGGCCACTCACCACTCCACGCTGGAAAAGGGCGTGTCCAGCTCGGGCACCTTGCGTCTGCTCATCTTGAATGCGCTGGCGTGCGGCTCGAGCAGACAAGTCTGAGAAAAGCGTGCGGCTTGAGCAGACAAGTCTGAGAAAAGCGTGCGGCTCGAGCAAAGACAAGTCTGAGAAAAGCAGTGCGGCTCTCGAGGCACCGTTTGTTGTCGATTGTCGTGGTTTGGCTCGTTGCTGGCTTGGGCTTCTAGAAAAATGATATTAAACAAATTATATTATTAGAGCGGAGCGGCGCTGGCGTCGAGCTAGGGACCCCGGCATTGCTCCCAGCAAACGGGCTGCCTTGTATCGTGCGGTTCGAGATGCAGCTGTCGCTGTCAGAGCCGAGTCGTCTGAATCGAATGGAGGCCCTTGCAGACGACTGGTTTTGAACGCTGCGCGGCTTTCTGGTTTTTTCTCGTCGTCTTTTCTTTATTCTCGCTTTTTTCTAGTGCTTCTCCCACGTGATTTGCAGCAGCGGCTCATGATTCAGGCTCAACGACGTCCCTGCCTTGTCCCAGCTCCGCCGGCCGTCATCAGCGATTGGCTGGCCAAGGCTCACCACCCAACTGCCTGCAACATCCGTCCTCTCACCTTTGGACTGACAAGAGCATCAACTCGACCCGTCTGATCACCGCTCCCCCTCACGGCTTTGACACTGCTGTCGCATCACCTGTGAGTGGACTCTCCTCTGTCCTCTGTCGTGTCTTGCAGTCCCTCTTCCTCTGCCACTGCCCATTCGGCTTCCCACTTTCTCTGGCCAACGCTTCTCCTGCCTCTACGCCCTGCCCTTTGTCGCCTTTGCGTGAGACCGCCTGGCGTAGGCTGCTGGCGTAGGCTGCTGCCGCTGCTGCCTGCGCCAACGCCGGCGAACTAAAAGCTCCCCTCATTCCACTCTGCCCGTCGCTCCTGCGCGATAAGATACGCCGCCGTCAACACCCCGTTGGCAAGCCGCTGGCTCCTTCCCTGCGGTGAGCCGTGCACGCTAGATTCGACGTGTATCGAGCAAGTTGCCCCGCACCCTCTCCCCTCTGTTTGCATCGCTCTTGCCGCAGCAGCCTTCCTCTGCCTGCCCAGTGACTGCGTCGTGACTATGTACTGTGCACTGCACGAGTACTCGTACTCGTACAGTACTGTACTGTCTGCGTCGCTGACGGCCCACTGTCGCGTCTTCGCCCGCACTAAGCTCTTTCTTGCCTCTGCATCCTCGAAGCCTCTTGTTCACCACTTTTTGGCTTATGCGCTCCGGCTCCAACCGCGACAAAAACGCAGCCTGCCCGCCTGTGCCGCGCCTCCCCCCACACGGTACCTGCGCCTGTGTTGCATTCTTGTCGCCGTTCTTCTTCTCTCTGCGTCCGCCTGCCCGTCCGCCTGCCCGTCCCGTGATATCTCCTCCTCCTCCTCCTCCTCCTCCTAGCGCTTGCTAGCTTTCCGTCTGCCTTGCCGCCGCGCAGCAGCCTCGCGTCTTTCTGTCGCCAAACCCGTGCTCCCCGTCTGCAATTTCGGCCTGCCGACCGGCCCGCCCGGTACACATGTCGCGTTTGCTGTTGCTGCGCCACGCGTGCTGAGAGCGAGCGAGAGTGAGTGACGCAAACGGAGAAGGCAGAGCGGACGCAAGGCGTTTGCTCAAGCCGAGGCGAACTCTGTGCCCGAGACGCCGTTCTTTCTTTTTCCTTTTCTTGTTTTCTTTTCTTTTTTTTCTCCTTTTTCTTCTCTTTTTTCTTCTCTTTTTTCTTCTTTTCTTCTTCTTGATTTGCTGACAGCTCCAAGCAACGGACACCCCCCAACGCTGCCCACCTGGCAGCTGCCAGCTGGCCGCTTGCGGAGCCATCTCCCTCCATCCCCCGGCCCCTCAACAGACCTCTCCTCCGACCCTGGTCTGGGCCAGCCCGCAGCCCGATGGAACGCGAGTCCGGATCCCCCGAGACCGATGCGAATGCCTGTGCCGGTTCGCTCGAACCCAGCAGCACCCGGCCCAATCCGTTCGACGACGACAACGAGAGCATACGCAAGCGCCGCCGGACGTCTCTTGCTCTCGACCCGCGAGACCGCTCGGCTGACCCCGACCCGAGCTCCCCCTTTGCCCGCGCCGCCTCCTCGTCTCCGTCCACCATAGCAGGCCTGGACGACTCGGTCGTGGCCATGGACGGCCGCCGCGCCTCGCCGGCCCCCCGCGACCCCGAGAGCAACGGCCCGCCCGGCACACCGACCACGCCCGGCGGCGGGCCCCCCCCGCGCGTCACGCTTAGCTTGCGCAACTCGGCGCGCCGCACGCTCGACACCATCGCCTCGTCGCCCCCGGAGAGCCCGACGCCAAGCGGCCGTCCGGCCGGCCAGGACCCTGCAGTAGCCAGCACCATGGCGTCCCGCGGGGAAGCGGCAGGCGCAGGCGCAGACGGCCCTCCTCCTCCGCCTGGCTCTGTGCCGGCCGAGAAAGCGCTGCTGCCCACCTCCCCGGCGCGTTCTGGCAGCTCGAGCCCGCCAATCGAGGTTGTCGACATTGTTTCCGACGACGAGGACGACGGCTTCTCCCGGGCGAGTCCGCAAGTGGCTTTTCTCGACGAGGGCTCCGGCCTGCCGAAGAGCTCGCTTATGCCAGACCCGACCGCCGATTTTCCCTTTCAGGGCAACAACGAGGACATGATGGCCCTCTCGATCCGGCTCTTTATGGAGGGTGCGTCTCTCTCTCTCTCCCTCTCTCTCCCTCTCTCTCCCTCTCTCCCTCTCTCTCCCTCTCTCCCTCTCTCCCTCTCTCCCTCTCTCTTATTTGGACTGCTTACTCACTCATCAGACGCGGGCGCGGCGCTGCATCTTCAAGAATGGATCGAGCAATACCTCCTCTTCGCCACGACGTCTTCGTTTGAGCGAGTCTACGACTCCTACACCAGAAACCGCCTGCTGTGGATGGCGCTCCCCGACCTGGTCTGGAGCACGCCCGCACTGCGCGTCCCCGGCTTCCAGGTGGACGATCTGGAATCCCGCATCAAGGTCCTGTCGTTTTGCCTTTCGTTTGCCCGCCTGGCCGCCTTCTTTGTCGGCTTCGACACGATGGTCCTGGAACGCTTCCACACGGCAGACGCCATGGCGTCTCGCGACAACATATCCTCGCACTACCTCATTGCCCTTGCGAGCTTCACTAAGAGGGACGCTACACTCAACGAGGAAGACCGCATGGATGTGGCCTTTGAACACGACGACAAGTCCACCATCCTCGCGCAGTTCTCGTCTTTTCACCAGACACACCGGGGCGGCACGCTGGCCCTGCTGCACCAGCTGCTGGAAAAATACATTGCCCTGATGCCCTCCTTTCCCAGGGTCATTGACAACTTTTACCACATCAGCGCCGTCGCGTCCTGTGTTGTCCGCGAAGCGTACAGGGCCGCTGCGCGCGCCGACTGCACCCCGGAGGCCATCGCCCGCGAACGGGACACCCTCGATCTCGGACAGGCCATTTTCGTCGCAGCAGAAGCGGCGCTCGATGCCGCCATCACAAACCACATTACGTTTCTGGGCCAGGAGAACGCCAGCGGCATGATCAGCACGCTCGGCGACCTCGTCTACATCAGACTCAAGGTGGACGAGGACGCAACCGTGGCCTTTGCAAACAGCGTCGAGGACACGTTTCCCATGCCGCTCGAATGCGTGCCCGACGTGCTGGCCATGGAGTGGAAGTGCAAAATCTACTGCCGCCTGGTCAAGAACAGCCAGATGCAGCTGCGGCTCATGGCCATTACCAGCCTGTGCAACGACCTCGTCAGCTGCTGGAGGCGCTACGGCGACCAGGCCCAGGAGCACCTGCAGGACGAGATCGTCCTGCGCTACGTCACCAACGTCCTCACAAGCTCCGGCCTGGTGGCCTACCTGCTGGGCCCGACGTGCCACCCCGAGATCACAGCAGAAAGCAGTAACATTGTCGGATTTCTGGCCGTGACCCGGACCTACACAAACGCACACACAGACCTGTTTTGGCAGACGGTCACAACGACGCAGAACCCGCGAATCGCCGACGCCCTGATCCGCACCGTCGGCCGCATCGTCAACCTCTGCTCCTACGACGCAGCCGTCTACCTCTGCAAAGGCTTCCTGCATGTCCCCGTGGCGTCGTTCACGCCCCCCATGCGCGAGTTTTGCGAGATCGTCCTCCGCAACGTCTGCAGCAAAGACCCGAGCGTCGCCGCCTCGATGGACAGCATCGTTCCGTTCGACGTGTGCCTGCAGCTGCTCCGCGCGTCGTCGGTCGCGTGCGAAAAGGCTCCCATTGCGTACCCAGACGTGCAGGTCTTTGCCATTGACAAGCTCAAAGAGTGCCTGCGCGCCGTGTCCATCGACCTCGACCAGCGCAAAAGCCTGTACCAAACCTGCCTGCTGGACCTCACAGACAAGTCCGCAACAACGCTGGGCAGTCTCTGCGCTATCCACATCATCAACCGCCACTACGGGAACAGAGACCTCGACTTTCTGACAGCCGACCACAGCCTGACGTCGCTGATCGTCGACGAGATGGAAACGGCCGTGGAACGGGGGCGCCGCGTCCCTTTTCCGGCCGTGATCAACGGACCGGCCAACCTGTTTCGGCGCGAAATGATCTTTGCCATCTTGTCCAGCTACCCGCACACCCTGACGCGCGAGCTCAGCGGCCGTCTCTGGGAACGGATGGCGGGCCCTTCCGCAGCCTGCAAAGAAGACCGCAACTCGTCCTGGGCCGTCTTCCTCACCTGCGTCAAGCGCTCGTCGCCCCAGGAAAGCAACCCATTTTTCACGCAATGCCTGAGCGAGCGCCTCCCGCACCTGCCGCCCGACTGCTTTTGCGAAGCGCTGTTTGAATTTCTCCGCTACTGGCTGTCTCTTTTGCTGAGCGATACCGCCTGTCCTCTCTTTGACGACGACGACGACAACAACAACAAGGCGCAAAATGACGACGAGAGCAACAAGCACGATCTGCAAAGCGGCAAGGAAATTGACCACATCATTCTGGAGCAAATGTGGCGCATCTGCCTGACCGCGCATCCCAACACCATCGAACGCTATGCCACCCGCTTCCTCGTCAAGGACGTCTACATTGAAAGCCCGTTCATCCGGTCTCTCCCCTTGAACCGATCACGGAAGATCCATCTGGCCCTGGTGGCCCGGTGCTTGCAGCAGCTCTCTTCCGCTGCGCAAACGCTGAGAATGGTGACCGCCGACTGGCCTGCCATGGACACGGATGCTGGTATGGACTTGGCCACCACGCACCCGATGGACCCCACGCCTGTCTCGGACGAGCATATCGCTGAGCAAAAACTCTTGTTCGTTCGGTCGCTGCAGGTCCTCCGAGAGTTTCTTGGGCTGTACCAAGAAAGCCCGTGGTTCTCGACACCCGACTTGCGGCCCTACATTGCAAACAGCCCTAGGAGCGTCAAGGGAGAGTCCGCTGAGCTCAAGTACCAGTCGTTTGATGGCGAGAACCAGACGGAAGTCCGGCCTCTCAACATTGGGCGCCAAAACACCGCCGCGACCCTGCTCGCAAGCCTCAAGGAAGCCACCGGCTTTGAGAGCTACCGCATCTACTACCGAGGCCAGGCCTTTGCTCCCAAGGCCGACGACATCTGCAAGCCGCTCGAGGAACTGCGCATTCACAACGGCCTCATTCTCGTCAAGCGCGACGAGGACCCAGCGACGACCGACACGGCCGAGACCTTTGCGGGCGGCTCGCCTGTCGAGGCCGAGATTCTCGGCCACTTTCAAGAACTCTGGGAGTACCTCGGCATGGAAGAGCAGCTCGCCAGCGCGGTGCACGCGTTTCTCGTCCAGCTGACGGTCGACGAGGACTTTCTCCGTGTTTTTGATCGGCACGACCTGCAGTGCACCGACGTATTTCACGTCGGCAAACCATACAAGTCGCTCTACGCGCTGCACGCGCTGCGCGAGTTTGTCGAGCTCCGAAATCGGACGAGCGCGAGCGCGGGCGCTGGCTTGACGCCGGATTCTTGTTCTTTGCTTTCGGATGGCTCCGGCCCCGCCGAAGCCGAAGCCAGCATGCAGACGACGCCCGACGACGGCTCGACCGAGACCCCGCCGTCGAGCTCCGCTGTGACGCCTCCGGCCCCGGAAGCCAAGCTGCCGGAGCAAAAAAGCAAAAGCAGCACGAGCAGCACGAGCAGCACGGCAGCTGCTCTCGCGACGGTTCTCAGGCTCGTGACATGTGCGCTGTGCGACCCCAACGTCACGCAACGGTCTGCGAGCCCGGACTTGCAAGTTGAGCTCGCCTTCAAGTTCCTCGAGACCTTGAAAATGACGCTCTCGAGCACGTATTGCCCCCGTTCGGCATATGTGCATCTCGACGCACGGCTTCTGGACTGTCTCGTGCAGATTATGACGACGGCCATCCAGTACGGGCCCGAAAAGGCAAAGTACCTTGACAATCTCGCTTTTGAGATTGTCATGAATGCTTCGACGCTGAGCCGCGCGTTTTGGGATGCCTTCAAGGCGCACAAGGACGCGCCAGCACTGATTGAACGGCTCTTGCTGCTCGACGAGAACCTAGAGATTCGGCAGATGGCGCAGAACCAGATCAGCGACAAGGCCGGGCCGACTACCGGCGGCCACCTCCGCCAGGTCGCGGCGTCCGAGTTTCAAGAATTCTTCTGGCCGATTGTCACCGGCCTTGTCCCCCGCGCCGTCACAGAGCCAACCAAGTGCGAGTGTGTGTTCAACCTCGTCGACGGCCTTTTCAAGGAGCTTCTCGAGATCCGCTCGCCCGTGCTTGATATCCCGCTGCTCTTGCGCCAGGTGTCCAGCCTGCTGCTGTCCAGCACAACGACAGAGGATCTCACGCAGCCGGCCTCTGGTGACTACGCCATTTTCGGCCTGGCCCATCTGTTCAACCTTGTCTATCAGGCGTCCCAAGACCAGTTCATGGACGGCGTGCTTCCAGCCGACTTCACCGACCGAATTTTCTGGCGGCACCTGTTCCCGCCTTGGCGGGACAGTGCGGCTGCGCCCGCGGCGAACGGCAGTGTGAACGGCGCTCGGCCGACGTTTCCGAAAATTGTGGCCAACCCCCAGACACGCGCGCTCTTGATGGGGCTGATTACCAAACTCGTGGACGACGACCCGAGCCTGTTGCCGCGGACCATCCGCAAGCTCGACGAGCTGGTTCCCTGCGACACGTGCGAGGACGACGACCCGTACCACTACGAGCTGCCCAGCGTCTTTGACCGGCGCAGCGCTCTGCGCGCCGAATGCGGGTATGTTGGTCTCCGGAATCTGACCAACACGTGCTACTTCAACTCGCTGTTTTCGCAGCTCTTTATGAACGTTCCGTTTCGACGGTTCATGATGAACGTTGCCATCACCGACGAGCTCGAGACGCAGAGTCTGCTGTTCCAGACACGAACGTTGTTTGCGTACATGCAAGACAGCATCAAGAGGTTTGCCGATACGTCCTTGTGTGTTCGGAGCATCAAGACGTACGAGGACACGTTGATTGATATCCACAACCAGATGGATGTTGACGAGTTCTACAATCTCTTGTTTGACCGCTGGGAAGGCCAGCTGCGCTCAGACGACGAGAAGAAGAAGTTCCGTTCCTTTTTTGGAGGCCGGATTGTCCAGCAGGTGCGGTCCAAGGAGTGCCAACACGTATCCGAGGTGATGGAGCCGTTCTCCGCGATCCAGTGTGACATCAAAGGCAAGGGGAGCCTGCAAGAGAGCTTGCAGGCATACGTGGAGGGTGAAATCATGGAAGGTGGTATGTACTCGGGGTTTTCTCCACTCTTCTTTTCTTCTTCTTCTCTTTCTCTTTTTCTCTTTTCTTCTTTCTTCTTTCTTCTTTCTTCTCGTGCTAACGCTGGCGCAGACAACAAGTACAACTGCTCGTCTTGTGATCGCCATGTTGACGCGATCAAAAGGTACGAGCCACCCTGTTGATTGTCGTCTCTGCAAGGGATGCACTAACTCTACACCAGAGCTTGCCTCAAGGATATACCGGATCACCTCATCTTCCACCTCAAGCGCTTCGACTTCAATTTGCGGGACATGCAACGCAGCAAGATTAACGACTACTTTTCATTTCCCCACGAGATTGATATGCGCCCGTACACCATTGATCAGCTCAGCAACCCGTCGGAAGAACAGCCGCCTGATATGTTTGAGCTTGTCGGCGTTTTGGTACACTCGGGAACAGCAGAGTCTGGCCATTACTACTCCTATATCCGCGAGCGGCCATCCACCAAGGCAAACGAGAGCTGGGTCGAGTTCAACGACGACAATGTGAAAATGTGGGACCACAACGACATGGAGACATTCTGCTTTGGCGGCGTCGAGCCACGCCAGATGTACGCTTCCGACGGTGCCTATTCTGTCCCGGCCGAGAAGACGTACAGCGCCTACATGCTGTTCTATGAACGGTCGTCGTCGCTGGTGCGCGAGCAAGCGGTGCTGAAAGCGTCGGGCGTTTCCGGCCCAGCCAAGGTGGCGATACCCGACGCCCTCTTTGACCACTTTTACAGCGAAAACACCTTGCTCGTACGCCGGCAGATGCTCTTTGACCCCCAGCACATACCCTGGGTCATTCGGATGCTCGGCCAAGTCCAAATGGGCGACGTACCATGGGTCGTTCGGATGCTCGGACCAGGCCAAAGCCAAACGGACGGCACGTGCTCGGACAGCCACGATCTGGAAACCATGGCGGTTCGGATGGCCCTCAGCCACCTCGATCAAGTGGCCACGCGAACGGTGGAGATGCCGGACTACAAGACACTGTACAGCAGCATTTCGTCGATGGCACAGAGGTGTGCCCGCTGCTCCCAGTCCGTCTTTGAGTACTATAGCGATCGGCTGCCGGTTCTGCGGCAGATGGTCCAGCGCCACATTGAAGGCTTTGTGCGGAGCGACACTGCACATCTTGTGATCAGCGCTCTCCGGTCCGTCAAAGAAAATTTCCCAAAGAGCTACTCTCTGACCGAACACGAAGCCGAGATTGACGTCGACGACGACGACGACGACGACACAGACGACATTGAGGATGCGGATGGCAAAGACCGCGACACGTCGAGCCTGGGTCGCGCTGCCACGATGATGCGGATGCTTTGGAGCTATTTCCACTTCTTGCCAAGATCATGGCCGGAGATTTTCAAGTTTATGCTCATGTTTATCAGCCTGGGCCGCGAAGAGCTTGGCTTGTTCCTCGACCTGGGCGGCTTCCGGTCTGCGATTTTGACCATCTCTGCCGACGCTGCTCTCCAGACGGAAGCCCAGTTCACGAGGATGCTCATGGTCCTCCAGCGACGCTCCCGGCCCGCGTCGTACGAGACCCTGATCGTGCTGATCCGTTCCATGCTGACGGGCATGTATCCGCTGCGGCCTTTGCCTCGATCGGACGACGAGGTGTATGTTGGCGACAACGTCAGCAGGCGTTTGCTGGCCCTTCAAAACCCTGCCGGCGACATTCCCATGTCGCGGTCCGAGTACATTATTCTGGACCGGGACTGGAACGGGGAGTGCGGCAACGTCTTTGTCGAGAAGCTCGTTTCGCTCGACCAGAGCAGTGCGTCGACCGATGCCATTCTCGTTCGTCTCATGGCCACGCATCCCATCATGGAGAGCCGGATTTTCACTGCGCTCAAGGAAAACATATCCTGCCACTCGGCGGCGGCCCCGCAAAAGCCCTTTTTGCGCGCGGCGGTCACGTTTATGAAGAATGCAAGGTCGGCAAACCTGGTGACGCAGATGCTGGACCACTGCGCTGCGCAGTGCCGCGGCATCTCCGGCAACGACGCCGCTGCGTTCTCCGACCTGTTTCAGAGAATGTACCAGGGCAGGCCCAGCGCCACAGGCCAGGTGGATGTGGCGGCCATCGCCCTTGGACTGCGCTGCATACCGTCATGGGCGCCTGCGCTGTTGTGCTGCTCGGACATTGTGACCAGCCGCAACGTCGAGGCATTCTTGCACGGGGCCATCTTCTCGCACGGGCCCGAGCCCCAGTTTAAGGAGGACGAGGGCGGCGACGAGCGGGCAGGCGAGGTCGTGTTGGCCGCGAAGCGACTGGGCATTGAACTGCTGCGGCACGCTCAGCACACGTTTCTCCAGCGAAAGGTCCGCAACAGCCCGGCTGTCTCCGCGACCCTCCAGCGTCTGCTTGCCGAGGTTGCGCCTTACTATGCACCGGCGGACGAAGCCACCGACGACGCGCTGTCCACCGAGTTCCGCTTGCTCGCCAGTAGTACGTGTGCCATTTCAGTGTCGTCTGCGTGTTGTGTGTGCGTGTTGTGTGGAACGTGACTAACGCGTGGCAGCTGTTCCTGAGCTTTTGGACCGAATTATCATGGACGACATTGACGAAGACGGGTCCGGTATGGATTTGCTCTCCTCCTCGGCGGCACAGCATGTCAGGACAAGGTTCAGGGGTATTTGCTAACCGAGCCAGCGTTTGACGACCCAGACTGGAACAGCTCACGCTGCTCTTCAGACCAAGTCGACAGTCTTGGCGACGCCAGCATGCAGACTGCGGGCGAGATGAACGACGTTGACATGCCGTGATCGCGACGATGGCTTTCTCGCAGCGCCGTCAACAAGACGCGGCACGATTGATGCGTAATGCAAAGTAACGCGACTTGCAGCTTCTCCACACACTTTTTTCTTCTCTTTCTTTTTTTTTCTTTCTTTTTTTTTCTTTCTTCTCCTTTTTGTTACCCTGGAACGGATGCGCCACCTCCCCGTCTATGAAATTGTTGGTTTCGGTTTTATTTGCTTTCAAGCTGGGTCTCTCCATGCCTGTCTTCCGCTTTCATCGCTATCTGCATACAGCTTGGAGTTTATCGGCGCCAAAACGGAGGGAACAACACGACACGCCATGACACGGATGATTTCTATTTTCAGAGATAAAAGATCGGTGATCTATCTTGCGTTCTTGGCCTCGCATCGCAGGGACAGGGGGACGATGGGCGTTCCTTGGTCTACAAGAAAAGTCTGCCATTTTGGTACCTGGCAGGCGGCCCCTCGGCGACGACGGAAACACGGCAAACGCAGACGCACGGCGTCTGGGCACGCCTATTGGGCCGCAGCTTTGGATCCATTCACCCCGTCTTGTCCCGCCGATGATTGTTTTTGTGTTTGCTTGTTTTCCACCGTCTGTCTTGTGGTTTCTATTCTTGGCTGGCCCGGCCCTCCTTTCGCCGTGCTCCTTTGCCTCGGGGTTTCTTTTTGTCCTTGTTCTTTGGCCTTGCCTTGTGCCTCTTTTATCTTTTGCAACGCTCTACGACCATGCCTTTGGGGAAGCGGCGTCTGGGAAGAGCATTTTGTACGGTATAGCCAGCACGTTCCGGAAAACAGAGGGCCAATGAATAAAAGGGATTTCCACGCGTCCACGCTCGACATGCCAGCGGCAGGGGCTCGTTGAGGGCATGCTCTCTGAAGAAAGCGAGATGACTTGTCTCGCCCCTATCCTGTATCCCGTGAACGAGCCGAGCTTCAGTGTCTGCATCCTTGCGTGATGTGGGTTAAGACGTTTAGGCTCCAATTTTGGCTACACGAAAAATACCCAAAAATAAACAAGCCGTCCGGGGTGCGATCGAGACTTTGCAACGTTGACGCCGGTCTAGAGAGTCCAGAGGAGGACATTCATTTTTATTTCATTTTATTTGCATTTTATTTGATGTTGCTTCATGTTATTTGATTTATTTGATGTTGGATCTTCACTCGTGGTGGCTTAAAATAGACGACAGCATGGTTTGCTTCTCCTTCCCTGACGACCTCTCCCTCGAAATATCTTCAACTCCCAACGCCGTCTTCATTCCGTCCTCGTAAGCGCCCTCGTCTCCTTCACCCGCATCACGGACAAATGCAAGGGCGTGATTGGCCGAAAGCAACAAAGGCCGATGAAAACAACAAATCGACATAACAAACATCTCCCGCCATTTCGCTGGCCCACGCTGCAGGCTCCGGGTCTGTCCCGCCGGGTCGGCCACGGGAAACGAGGGGACGCTGGTATCTAAAAATAAAAGGCCGCAACGCTATTGCTATTGCCTGCAGGACACGGCTGCAAGGTGTTCATGTGGGGCCGGCCATGGGCAGGCGTCCAATGGCATCCCGAAGAGGCATGGTCTGATCGACCCAGCCAATCAGGTGTTGTAATTTACGCGCCCACAGAGCAATGCACAACAACCCTGCCATCAGATTCTCTCGACGTCAGCCGACGGACTGCGTCTTGGCGAGGGTCTGGGGAGAAGAGAGAAAAGAGAGAAAAAAGAGAAAACAGCCTGCATGTCGCGAGCCTGCTCTGACAGCTGCTTTTGCCCTGGTGGACGATGCGTGATTTTTGGCTGCATGCGTGTCTTTGGTGGTAGGCGGCTCGGCAGATTTGCCGGCTGCGTGTGGCAAGGTCGTTCCCTCGCGCTCTGCCCGAGAGCCAAGGCCATGTGTCTCTGTTCTGTCTCTGTTCTGTCTCTGTTCTGTCTCTGTCCAGCTCTTTGCAAGCAGTGAGATGGGGAGATGCAGACTGCTGGGTGCCCGGGTTAAGCAGACCGAAAAGGAAAGAATGGCCATGGTGAGGCACAACGACATCGGGCAAGAGAACGACGGCCACGTTCTCTACGGACAGGCCGGGGCTGCAGCAGAGAGTCTCCTCGAGCTGCCTCGTTCCAACGGCCTCGGCTGGTCGTGTCTCCAGTACGGTCCCATCGCGGCGGCCTGCAGCGTGCATCGTTCTTTCCCTTTCTCGCCGTCGTCGCTCCTTCCTTTCCCTTCTCCACGGGCCGAGCTATGTGAGCCATGTTTCATGTTTGCCGTGCACCTCTTCGTTGCATGGCCCGATCGGACGAAGCGGGCGACACACGCTGTTCTATTTCTGTTCCCCACAGCGGCGTGTCACATCTGACGGCGGTGTGCTCTCTCGTGCCTCGTGCAGGCGTGCCCCCCCACCGTGACGACACTGAGTCTATTTTGAGTCGGGCCCGCTAGTAGTTTGTTCCTTCCTCGTTCCCGTCCCTTTGCGGGGCCGTGTTTCAGAGCGGGCCTGTTTCGGGTTGTTCTTTCCCCATGCGTTCTCTGCCTTGTCGACTGCCTATTTGACGAGCAAGCTGGTTGCTCTTATTTGATCGTGGCCTTTCTCACCTGCGGCCTGTTTCAAAGAGCCGGCAGCGTCACATATATTTTGCCCGAGCATCTGCTTGTGTGCCTTGGTATTTAGACGTCAACACACCTCTTCTGTTTGACGTCTTGTCCATCTCGGACACGGTTCTTCTCTTCTTCTTCCTCGCCTCCTCTCCTCCTCCTCTCCTCCTCCTCTCCTCCTCCTCTCCTCTTCCCC
>JADHKR010000003.1:0-49870 GCA_019925305.1 Sporothrix cf. nigrograna
TCTTTTTTTCTTTTTTTCTTTTTTTCTTTTTTTCTTTTTTTCTTTTTTTCTTTTTTTCTTTTTTTCTTTTTTTCTTTTTTTCTTTTTTTCTTTTTTTCTTTTTTTCTTTTTCTTTTGCCTCCCTCAACTTCTCCACATTTAAGGACGAGAACTGGCAGCTGGCCCGCAGTACTGTCCGCACTCGTAGAAAGCCTCTTTTACGCGCTAAAAGGTTTTCAAGGTCACTCGCACCTGCCCGAGCTTCGAGTCATTCTTGCCTCCGGCGCCTGCTCCCGCCACGGGAAAGCAAAAACAAAAGGATGGCAAAAAAGGCAACCGCCGGTGGCCGTGGCCGGCAAGAGCACTGGAGATGGCCGTCTGTCCTTCTCTCTTTCCTGCACAGCCAACGAGTACTCGTGCTTCGTAGGGCTTGGAAAGGCGCCTAGCTCGGCGCTTTGCATCGATCATTGGACCTACAAAGTATGGGGAAACCGGCCCCTTGCAGACACCCCTCGACACCTTGAGCTCCCTGGTCGGTCACACTCTGCCCTGGAGATGGAGCCTCTTGTCATTTTGCTGTCTTCCCCACCCGTCTTCACCGTCGTGTCGTCAGAGTTTTCTGTTCTCCTCTTTTGGCCACCTCGTCTGAGAACGGTCATTTGGTCGTTGAGGCGGGCCGGCGGCAAGAAGGAGGCACGTGGTTTTCTCCTAGGCTGTCGTCGGTCGAGCAATACCGGTGAAATAGGAGGAAGAAACAAATACGACAAAAAAGAGCGAGCCACGAACGAGAGCTGGTTTGGCACGCGTAGGATGAAAGGGGGGTCGCCAGTTCGCCCTGGCCAGCCCGATCAATTTTCCGCGGGACGGAGCCGAACAAGTACGACTATGTGTCAAGTGTGTACGAGTACATATATGTACACACTCGCTGGATTTACATATATGTCGTATGAGACAACATTGCTGTCTCGTAATCACGTGTTTGGAACAGCCGCCCGACTTGCGACAGATCGTGTCTTGATGAGGAAAGAGCGGACAATGACGAGGAAGGAGCCCGGCTGTATGGAAACGGCGATGTGGCAAGTCTGGGCCTTGCTGGCACCATTGCGTTTTGCACCGGTGTCTGTGTGCAAGTACGAGTACAACGACGGCGTATATGTACGTGTAAAGACGCACCAGTATCCATGCGTTCTACGATACGATGAGAGACATGTCGGTGTGCAGGTACTCGTACATACATATATGCATCACTACTCTGGACATGCCACATCGGGAAGCAGCGTCCAACGCACCTGCCACGAAACTGGCGATCCATTGCACGCCTGAAATGCTGAGCACGGAAGCATTCCAAAAAGACACAAAAATGACACCATGAGTGCGCTGTCCTACGAGACTCAGTACGGGTATGAGTGCTCGTACAGAGCCCAGAGCACCCGTATTCCATGACTAAAAATTAGGTACGAGAAACCCAAACCGGCCAGGCACGGCGGACTCGTGATGCGCTAGGCGCCGCCATTTCGTAACGGTATGCTAATGGCATCGCTTTCAGTGAGGGGAGCGCTGAACGTGACCACGCAAAATGCCAATGGCAGCGGCTCACCTATGACCTGCCGTCACGCGGCCGGCTGCCCTCGGCCCAGCGCCGGGGGCGTGTGCGGCCGCTCTTGCCTCGCCTTCTCTGGCACGCGTACCCATCTGGCCGCAGGCCAAGGCAGGCGCTCTGAAAAATTTTGCCCTGCTGGGTCGCTCTTACCTTCTCATTACCCCATGATTTGCTATTTCACTAAAAACTCTTTTTTTAGCATGCCGCCGGTGGCTCTTTCCCGGCGGGCCTTGCGCCATCGTGGCCGTCTGTGATGTAGTCATCCCTGGATGCTTGCGATTTTGCCTGCAGCCACGACGACAGCTCGAAAACACACCCCCCGGCCGGCACAGCAACACGTTCTGGCAGTTTCTGGGCAATGCATTACGATACTTGCACGCCCCTCTGGGAAGAGCGTGCCTTGTACTCGTAGTACGAGTATATATCTTCTCCTCGTGCTGTCAAAGAAACAGAAAACGACAAACAGAAGAACAGAAAACAAACAAACACAAGCGTACTTCGTACACACACACACACACACACACAAAACTACCGAGTCCCTCCGCCATGCCCTACACAATCACCGAGCCGCACCCCACCGTGCCGGCCAACGCCTTTACGCACTCGGGCCGCGGCGGCCTGGGTAACACCTTCCGGGCGCCCACGAGCGTCACGCCCGCGGCCGGCGTGCCCACGCCGCTGGCCCGGGTCTCGTCGGCCTCGTCGTCGGCGCACGCGTCGACGCGCTTCTACGCCGGCCGGGGCGGCGCCGGCAACGCCCACCCGGTCTCTGAGCGCCGCAGCCTGTCGCTGGACGACGAGTACGCCCACGCCTCGGCCGTGGCCCGGGCCGCCGCCGCCGGCCACGTCGGCCGCGGCGGCGCCGGCAACTTCTTCTCGGCACCCGCCAAGCGGGCGGCCGCGCCCACCGCCGCCTCGGCCGGCCCCTGCCGGTCGACCGCCGACCGCCTGGCCCACGGCATTCGCCTCGGCGTGCACGGCCACCACCACCACCACGGCAGCAGCGGCAGCAGCAGCAGCCGCAAGGGCAGCGACGCCAGCTCCGTCTCGGGCGCCAGCGTGAGCAGCGACGAGGGCGCGCGCCGCAGCGGCTTCTGGGGCCGCATGCACCGCTGACGGCGGACGGAAAGGCGCTGGCAGTGCTTTTTCTTCTTTGTCTTCTTTTTTTTCTCTCTGCGGCCGTCTCGCCTGTTGCCACGACACTTATGACCACCGACTTACGATACCAGCGCAGGGGAAAAGGATTGGGAAAAGTTTTGTTATATAAGTTTTGTTATATTTGTTGCTTTGTTTTCGGGTCGGCGTTTCATTTTTTTTTTCGTTTTTTTATTTTCTTTTATAATCTGGGTTTTCACAGCTCTGGGAGTTCTTTGAAAGGAATGGGGGAGCAAAAGCAAAGATACCCAATCTCCAATACAAGCAAGCCAACAGATTTCTTCCGAATCGTCCGCTGGCTCCGCCGTCCTGTGACAAAGTACATCTTTATTGATGGGTGCCTCCCTGTCGGTTGAAAACGCCAAGGGTATCATTTCAGTCCGCCCTTTTCCTTTCTCATTCCCCCCCTGTAGTTTGCGCGTGTGTCGGTCTGTTGTACCACTGAGGCTGCCGCTGCCGGTCTCTCATAGACGGGTGCCGCCGTGTGTGTCTGGCCAGCGCGGCTCTTCTTTCGACGATGCTTTCGCTGCCGCGGCTGTTTTCGCCGTCCTGCCGTCCCGCCGTCCCGCCGTCCGTCCTCTTTGCGTCTTCACGTGAATTTTGTGTGAATGATATCGGGGTTCTCGTGCCAGTCGTCGATGCTCACCCACATCTGCGCGGTCAGCAAGAGAGCAAGAGAAGACGGAAAAGACGAAAAAGATAGAAAGACAGAAAGACAGAAAGACAGAAAGACAGAAGACGGCAAAGAAAAGAAACCCACCTTTCGGAATGTGCTGAGGCCGGCCAGGATGCTGCCGCCGATCCACGTCGTGTACTTGCGCTCGGGCGGCGCAAAGATCTTGATGCGCATGTCCTTGACGGCAATCTTGCGGATCTCGTGCAGCAGCCGGTCGCCAAAGCCCTTTGTCAGCGTGGTGCCGCCCGACAGCACAATGTTGGCGTACAGCGACTTGCGCAGGTCCAGGTCGGTCCGCACAATGGCGTCCACGACCATCTGGTGCACGCCGGGGTACTCGAGGCCGATGATTTCCGGGTCAAACAGGATCTCGGGCGCGCGGAACCGCTCGGGGCCGACCTGCAGACGGGTCAGCAGCCAAAACACAATGGCGGGACAAGAAAGCTCACCTTGAGCTTGTTCCCGTCCGGCAGGACAAACTCGGCCGTCTTTTTTGGGTCCGACTTGGCCGTCATGTAGTCCTTTTCCTCCTTCTTGGGGTCGACGGCAATGTAGCTCGTGGCCTCCTTGATGTGGCGCACAACCTCCTTCTCGGCGCTCGTGTGGAAGACGTAGCCCGTTTTCCGCAGCAGCGTCTGCAGGTACTCGGTGACGTCGCGGCCGGCCACGTCGATGCGCTGGATCGAGTTGGTAATGGCAAAGCCCTCGTACACGGGCACCGCGTGGCTGACGCCGTCGCCCGCGTCCAGCACAATGCCCGTCGTGCGCCCGCTCGCGTACAGCGACAGCACCGCCTGGATCGACGTGTACAGCGCCGGCACGTTGAACGTCTCAAACAGAATCTGCGCCGCCGTGTCGCGGTTGCTGCGCGGGTTGAGCGGCGGCTCCGTCAGCAGCACCGGGTGCTCCTCGCTCAGCACCTTGAGCCCCTCGTCGTAAATGTACGCCCAGATCTTTTCCATGTCGTCCCAGTCCGTCACGATGCCGTGCTCCAGCGGGTAGTTGATCTTGAGCAGCCCGCGCAGCTCCGTGGCCGCGCGCGGGCCCACGAACCAGTCGCCCTCGAGCGCGCCCGCCAGCACCCGCAGGTGCTTGGGCCGGCCCACAAACGACGGGAAATAGCACTTGGGCAGGTCTTCGCCCGCAAAGCCCGCCCGGATCGTCCCCGAGCCATTGTCAATGACCATGGGGATGTTGTGGAGGCTCTCCGCCATGGCTGCTGGCCGGATGCGAGAGGCTGCGTGGAGGGAAGGAGGAAGGGAGGCGTTACGTCACGACGCCGCCAGGTCCGTCTCGGCTCGCCAGGTCGGTCGTCCGGGCACGAGACGAGCCGGCAGTCTGGGTTTCGGTGGCAAGGTCGTCGGTGGTCGGTTTGGGGGTGTGCTGGCGGTCAGCCGAGGCGGCCACGGGGCACGGCCTTGTTCGCCGGAGTCAGGTGCGTCGAGACAGGCGAGAGCAGCGCCGCATAGCAGGGGACACGAGAGCGCGGGCGTCGTCGAGGTCGTCGGCCGTCGGCGTCGTCGGGATCGTGGTATCGTCGGCGTGGTCTCGCAAAAGGAGAGCTCTGAGCCAAAGTCAATATACAAGGACAACGCGCCAGACGGCCCAAGGGGCGTGCCTTGGACTAGGCTCTTTTGGGCTAGCGGGTTGTGTCGAGGATGCTGCCAGGTGTGGCGCTGCGTGGCGCACAGGCCCATAAAAAGTGCGTACTCGTATGTACTCGTACGCTGTATTATCTACTCGCAGTACATACGAGTACGAGTACACCGCGGCGCCCGACAAGGCTTCACAACAGACAGACGATCAAAACTTGTGTATTGTAAATGTCTGCACGTCCCGCCGAGGGTGGTCCTCTTCTCGGAAGGAAATGCGTGCAGGAAAGCAACAACGCCAGTATATACAGGATATATCCAAATGCATCCAGACAAAAGGAAACGCCAAAATGCGAGCGGCCAGAGGCTGATTATGAAAAAGGATCGATGCAGAGTGCAGTTCGCAAAGGCCGAGGCTTAGACGATGCGGCCGTTGAGGCCCGTCTTGGCGAGCAGTGGCCAGCCGAGAATTCCAAAGGCAACGGGGAAGTAGCTAGAGGGACGTTAGCGAGAGCTCCCGGAAAGAAGAAGCACGATTCGGGGGCAGACGTACACGACAAGGGTCCGGCCCGTCCGCTTGACGAGGCGGCTGTAGTCGGGGGCCTGGGCGTCGACGGTGTTGGGCAGGCGCTGGAAGACGTGCGGCTCAAACGACCGGGCGAAGCTGCGCATGGAGCGCATCACGGAGAACTGGCGACGGCCAGCAAAGGCGGCGTTGCGCATGGCAGCACGGGCGACAATGGGAGACATGGTGGAGGTGGTGAGGTGGTGAGGTGAGGTGAGAAGTAAAAGGTAGAGTTGGTCTATAAGTTTGATGAAAGACTGCTCAAGAGAGGATCTGAGATCTGAGATGGCGATGTGATGATGAAAGGAAACGCAGCCGGGGACTTGGGAGGCGGTCTTTATAGGAGGGCCGTCACAGGAGGAGAGATGGACTGCACGGCCTACGAAGGATGCCGGCCGAGCCCGTGTCGTCACCTCGCTGCCCCGTAAGGACTTGCTCGCGGGAAATGCTCGTCTGGGCCGCAGAAAGGAACGACGCAGAGCGCGAGCGAATGGGCGCGACCCGGCGCGGAGAGGCACGGCGACGCCATCATGCGATTCCGGGCGAGAAACGGGAGATGCACAGGCAAAAGCAGGGGCAAAAGCCCGTACGACTTACACGCGTTGTGGGGAGTATTGTTCGTGGGAAGACGCTGCTAGCGTCTGCATTCCAGCTGGAATTGCAGCGCAGCAGCGCTGGAGAATTCTTTGTCCCGGTGGACTGCTGCTCACCCGTTTTGCTGCAATGTGGCACGATGGTAAGGCGCTGGAGGGCCCGGTGGCCCCACTATAAGGCGCTGGTGGCACGATGGACGTCACTGTGGCCGGTTCGAGACGTGCCGGAGAGAGCCGGCCAATCAATGGGAGGGAAAAGCGGGGCGCCTGTCAAGTTCACGGTTGCTCCTGCCTTTGCAAGAAGATCAGATGCCACGTGACTTACAGCTCTGATTATATAATATATGTACAGGCGAAAGCGCTTCAACCGCGCGACTCTGCCTTGGCCCCCGCCTCGTTGCCGAGATCCAAAAACCTCCAACAGACTGCGACGTTAGCAAGGACGACACGGGGGCACGACCGACTCGCAATGGACACGCACTGTCAAAGCCCACGTCGTCGTTGAAGAAGCTCTTGACGACGTCCTCGCCGTACGACAGGTCGCCGCCCGTCTGCCACGCCAGCGCGCTGGGGCCCAGGGCAAGGGCAATCATGGGCACGACGGGTACGAGACGCTGGTACTGCGGCGGCGTGCCAAACACCAGCTCCTGCATGCGCAGGTGGCAGTTGCGGGCGGCGAGGTAGCCCATGTGCATGGCGCGGCCGCAGCGCTTGATGCCGGACCACGCGACGACGTCGCCGCCCGCCAGGGCCGCGTCCCAGTTGGGAACCTCGGGGGGGAAGAAGAGGCTGCTCTGTTAGGGGGGCAAGGAAAGAAAGAACGAAAGAAAGAAAAAAAAAAAGGGAGGTGGAGGAGGGCGCACGTTGGCTGGATCTTGACCAGGCCGTCCTCGTCGAGGGCCTCGGCGGGCAGAAAGGCCGTCGACGGCACGCTGCTGGAGACGGCGACGACGACGGCGTTGACGCGCAGGGCGTGGCCGTTGGTGAAGACGGCCTCGGTGGCGCCGGCGGCGCCGGCGGCCTCGCGCGTCTCCTGCAGGCGGTGTTCCAGGAGGACGTCGACGCCGTTCTCGCGCAGGATGGCGAGCGCCTTGGCGGCGAGGCTGTCGGGCAGCGGCTCCGACGACAGCAGACGCGCGCGCGCGTGGGCCAGCGTCACCGGCACGTGGGGCTGGGCCAGCTTGAGCTCGGCGGCCATCTCGATGCCGACGGCGCCGCCGCCCACGACCAGCACGCCATCCGCGGCCGCGGCGACGGCGTCAATGTGCGCGCCGACCTCGGCGAGGTAGGCGGCCTTGTCGAGCGACTGCGGCACGACGGGAAACACGCGGCGCAGGCCAGTCGTGACGAGGACAAAGTCAAAGGAGACGGTGGTCACGGCACCGCCAGCGTCACCAGCGTCACCAGCGGCGCCAGCAGCCGCGATCACGGCCGTCTTGGCGGCCAGGTCGACGCTGGTGACGCGGCCGTGGACCGTCCTGACGTTGGGCGAGGCCTGCAGCGCTGGGATTGCGCTGTAGGGGACCCAGGCCTTGTTGGCATAGTCCTTGTCGGCAAACACGAGCGGCGAGCCGATGACGTGGTCTGGGGGTCAGCAGGCGCAGAGGGAGAGGGAGAGAGGAAAACGCACAGAAGCCATCGCGCTCGTCGACGACGGTGATCTCGGCATGGATGGGCGCGCACGCGCTGGGGAACGCTGTGGCCGGGTCAGTCTCTGCCTCTCTGCCCTTCTGCCGCCACGGCGCGCCTCTCGTTACCTTCTTGGCCAGCATAGCTGGCAGCCGCGCGGGCTGCCTTGCCGAGGCACAGGTCAGACAGGTTGAAGGCGGCCGCAAGACCGCCGTAGGAGCCGCCGACGACGAGCACCTTGAAGGGCGCCGAGGCGTCGTTGGCACGCAGCGTCGGGCCCATGTCGCCGGTGCTGTCGGGGAAGAGACGGGAAGCCGTGCAGGCGGCGGTGGTGGTGACGGCTCGTGCTGTCTCTGTGGAGAGAAGGGGGGAAAGAGGAGAGGACCAGCGCGGCTTTAAGAAAGCGCCACGGCACGCAGGGCGGCGTGCAGCCGGCGCGCCGGCAACGGCCCAGAGACGAGTGCTCGTCGAGGCTGCGCGGCGGCGTTGGTGGAGACGGAGATTGATAAGATGGCTGCAAGCAGCGTCGGGAGTACCTGGCAGCCCCACAGCAGGACGAGGAAGGCGTGGACGGGAGAACAGGCGGACGGCAGGCGCAGACTGCATGGCAACGGCAGGGGCGACAAGCGAGACGACGACGAGGAAGGACGAGGCAACGCAGGTGTCTCACGGCACAGCTCGAGGCTATCTAGGACCCTTTCTACACGGCTACATATGCTATCGAACGGTGCTGTAGTTTGGCTGTGCGGCCAGAGGAATATCCCGCGGAGCACGGCCGGTTTTCGAGCTCGTTCTCGGCATGGCCGTTTCTCCGAGGATATAGGATATAGGAAGTACGGACTGAGCAGAGCCAAGAAAGCCAAGATGGGAGGGAGGAGAGGAAGCAGAACCAAGAAAAGCCGGGATGGGAAGTGGAAAAGAGAGAAGGAAAGGAGAAAAAGAGAAAATAAGTAAAAGAGAAAATAAGTAAAAATAAATAAAAATAAAAATAAAAATAAGAATAAGAAAAATAAATGTGAAAATAAATAAATAAAATATAAGATGAGATAAAAATAAACGAGTCACGACGAGTCACAACGAGTCACCGTCAGCGAGACTACAGTCAACTCAGGAGAAAACAACGGCCGAGCCAATACCATCTTCCTTCCTGCTCAACCTGCCGTCTGCCGGCAGTGGCAATTCGATCTGATAAACGCGTGCCGCCCTAGCCTCACTTACAGCGCCTAGAACACACTAGCCCGCAGTCACCGGTGCCTCCAGGCCGCCGCTCTCGGCCTCTGATAGCGTGCGATAGGCTGCATGCCGAGGACGGCAAACGGCGGCTGTTCAAGCGGCCGCCACAAAACCGGCATTCTCATAAAGCATCTCCTGGATAGGCAGCCTCCACGGGAGCCTCTGCTCGTCCTGGGGCATGCCCGTGCAGTGTATATTGCGCTTTGTTGCCTGTGCTCCTGTATCTCCCTTCCCTAGGGCCGCGTCACCTGCGTGCCTTCCGCCGGCTCCAGCAGGCGCCAGCTGCACTGGATGCCCTGCAGCCGGAACCGCCCGATGATGCGGTCGGCAATCTCCTCAAAGTGGTCCGTGGCCAGCGCCAGGATGGTCGGGCCCGCGCCCGACAGGCACACGCCCAGCAGGCCCGGCTGCGAGCTCGGCGTCATCGACTCGACAATCTCCGTCAGCCCGGGGATCAGCGTCTGCCGGTACGGCTGGTGCAGCTTGTCCTGCATGGCCAGGTAGATGAGGTCCGGGTCGGGCGGCACCTGGCCCAGCGCCACGGGCAGCAGCGCTATCCGCTGCAGGTTGAATGTCTGTTGCTGTCAGTTGGCTGCGTGTGCGTGCTATGGTGTGGTGTGCGCACATACCACGTCTGCGCGCGGGTAGACCGCCGGCAGCACCTCGCGCGCCTTGGCCGTGGCCACCTCAAACTCGGGGATGATGGCGACGGCCTTGATGGCGGGCGACCAGGGAAACTTGATGTGGTGGCCGATGCCCAGCGGCGGCGCCGGCGGCTGCGCGCCCGTGTCCAGGCCGCCGGCCGGCGCCGGCAGCACCTCGCTCAGCGGAATCTCCTTGCGCGCCACGTCCTCGGGCTTGAGCGGGTTCAGGTACGTGCCCACAAAGCCGCCAAACAGCGCCGCGCCCACATTGTCCGGGTGCCGCTCGATCATCAGGCAAAAGTCAAACAGCCGCGCCGGCGTCAGGTGCTGCAGCCCGCCCACCTCCTTGCCCAGCATCACGCCCGCCACCACCGCAGCGCCCGACGAGCCCAGCCCGCGGCCCAGCGGGATCGGGTTCTTGATGTGCACGTGCGTCTCCGCGGGGAAGCTGCGCTGCTTGTGGCACCGCAGCACGTACAGCGCCACGCGCGTCACCAGGTTGGCGTCGGGGTCCAGCGGCACCTCGCCCGCGCCCTCGCCCTCGTACGTCACCCGGCAGTTGAGCGGCCACGCCGACGTCGTCTTGGTCCGGTCCACCGTGACGTGCAGCTCCAGGTACAGCGACAGCGCCAGCCCAATCACGTCGAAGCCGGGGCCGATGTTGGCCGACGACGCCGGCGTGCGGATCACAAACGACTCGGTGGCCATGGGGGGGGAGGGGGGGAGGGGTCGCCGGGTCTGTCTGGGGGGAATCTGCCGTGCGTCTTGTCGAGAATGGCAAGCTCTGTCGCCGATTGACCGTCTCGAGGGTGTTTGGTTGCGTGTCGTCAAATTGCGCTCGGTGATCGGTGTTGTGACTGGACGGGTTTTTTCTTTTTTTTTCTTTTTCTTTCTTTTTCCTTTTTTTCTTTTTCTGGCTAGTCTAGTCGCCTCACCGATCGCGGAGCTATGCTTGTTTGGGCGTGCAACGCAGCCGCGAAACACACCTTAACCAGCATTCGCTCATGGTGCTCAAGACAAACGCATGGAAAGCCGCCGGACTCCACGAGGAAACGAGTAAATGAGATTCGATGGGGTCGTCTCGTCGTTCCAAGCATCGTCGTGTGTTTCACGTGATACCCGAATTATGTCAGCGTCTTCCAAGAAGGAAGGCGCCAGAAGGAAGGACCAGAGGAAGGCGCTCGTGACTCATATGTGGAAAAGAGGGTCAAGGAAACATCATAGACAAGATCCAACAGCAACTTGGCGCAGCGGAAGCGCGCCGGGCTCATAACCCGGAGGTCCCTTGATCGAAACGAGGAGTTGCTAAGGAGTTTCTGTTTTTGTCTTTTTGTCTTTTGTGTCTTTTTCAGGTTCTCAGTATGCTTTCACGGATTTGATGGCCAAAATAGAAAGAAAAATATTTTTACAAAAAACACGTGATTAATACTGCGAGTAAACTTCAACCAAAGTATTCCCATACAACCAAAATAGCCTCGCCTGCTGCGACCGGAGTCAAATTGCACATGTCTCTCCGGAGTGGCACAAATAAGTACAGCCGACGCGCACTGAGCTGGCGAGCCGCCAGGAGCGATTTTGGGTGGAGGAGATATTACCGAGTAGCATACGGGCAGACTCTACCAGGAAAAAGTGCCTCGACGAGGTGTGATGGACTGCTTGTTCAGAGACGGTGGCTTCCACGAGGCTCCAAGTTTCGTGAAATGACGGCAAGCAACGCACAGCTTGGGATGACGACCTGAATCGTTGATGGGCTGCCTCTCCGCGCTGGACTCCGACTGCTGTACATATCTTCTGTCACTCGTACTCCGTACTCGTATCGGCGAACGTGTGCTAAATATATCCGCGCCGTCATTCAGCCTGGTGTTAGTTTCCGCCACCGCCAGGAGCACGGGAAACGGAGAGTTGGACTTCCTCCTGGACACCAAAGGACGGCGGCTGTCCGCTCCATCGTACATATACAGCTTGTTTTCCGGACGTCTCCCGCGATCTGCACGCACGAAATGCACAAACCTGAAAAAGCCTCTTGGCCGTATGCAAGACATCTTACTCGTTAATACGACGTATGTACATTGCACTTGCCTCGCGCTTGCCGCCAATCACAGCCCGTAGCTGCCCAGGACAGCGGCGACGTCACTGCTTAAACAAGGCCTGCTGCGCCTGCCTCGCCCCTCTAATTTGAAACGCGTCTGCCGATTGCCCTGGGCCCACCGTGCTCCAGGGTCCTGCTCTTTCCCCATCCCAGCGCTCAGGAATCCCAGCTGGCGTTGTCTTTGCAACGGTCGAGGAAGGCGCGTTCGTCAACAGGTCGTATCTTATTCGTATTATTACCGGGCGTCCCTCCGTTGCTGAGCTGCGAGCGTCAGAAGCAAGATCCGCCGAGGCGCACTTTGTACTCGTATTATCGTACTTCGCACTCCATTGCCTTCTGCCTAGGAAACAAAAGGCGCCAAGCTTTGCCCTGCTGCGGCTGGCTTTGTCGCAAGGCGAAATCGTCCTCGTGAGATGCTCCTCCCTTTTGTCACCAGCCGGCGGGCGGTGCCTTCCCCAGCTTGCAGTCTCTTTCCGTCGTTCTTTCCTGTTCTCCGTTCCTTCCTTTCTGTCATCGTCCTCTGCCCCCTTTTTTTCACAACGTCCCACCAGATCGACAACCCGAACCTCCTCCTCGACAAGACCATCTGTTGCTTTGTTGCTCGAACTCATTGTCCCCTGCCGGCCACGCCCCTGCCGTCCGTACTTGGTATCTCCTGCAGCACGCAAGCGTGAAACGGGCCTCTGCTTCGCCAAATTTGCAGTTTTCCACGTCCCGCGACCTTCTCCTCCTCCTCGCCGTCTCGTCCTCCTCTCGTCCTCCTCGACATTGACCAGGCTTCTGCGTGAGCACGACCAGCAGCCGCGAGACGCTGGTATCGCCGCCTGCAGAGTGCAATTAAACACCACGAAAAGGGGCTCCTCAGCCGCCTAGCTCGCGCCAAGCCCAGGGCCGCCAAGCGGACCACCCTCGAGAATTTCCACTCGAAACACATTCCAACCGTTGGCTGGCCCTGTCGGTCCCTTTTTTCTTTTTTGTTTACTGCATCCGTCGCCCTCGTCCTCCGTGCGCCCTCCCTCCTGATTCTCGTCCCAACCAAGCAGAGCAAGCGACCGCCTCCGCCATATCTCTGTGTGGCGGCCCCAGCGTTTCCGTTTCCAGTCCTGGTCGGGCCCCTTCTTCCCTTTTCGCGCCCGCATCTTCGGTCCTGTCGCGTCGCCCTCGACTTGCGACATCGACTACCACGTCTCACCCCCTAACCCAACGGCGTTGCCAGTACTTTGTTTTGTACTCACGGTACACTCTGTTAACTGCCAACCATGGCGTATAATCGAATAGGTACGTCTCGTCCTGCCGTTGCATATCTCATTGCTTTGCTCTGCACTCCGGCAGATGTTGCAGGAGCAGAGTAACCTTATGTGTCCTCGCCTCCCTTTGCTCTCCCCTTTGCTCTCCTCTCTCTCTGCCTGCTCAACGTCTTTGTTGGTCATTTCTTCTCCGGTAATCCATCCCTACTTGTTGCGCAAGGCGACAAGTTGGATTGCGCTCCGGAAAGGAAAGTCGACAGGAGAACGAAACTAAACCGCACTCTGGCACTGGCTGCCTCGTCATCTTTTGCTTCACTGTCTCGTCACCTTTCTTTTTCTTTTTCTTTTTTCTTCCTTTTTTCTTCTTTTTTTCTTCTCTTTTTCTCTTTATTTTTTCCATCTTCTTTTTTCTCTTTTTCTTCGCCCTTCGAGCCTCGCCCTTCAGAGCTTCATACTCATCTCTTCCAGACGATAGCTACTACGACCACCAGATGGATCCCCGAACCCATCGCACGCCCTCCCCGGGGAACCCCCTCCAGCATGGCTACCAGCTGGACGACAACCCGCACGCCCGCCCGCCGACCGCCCACAACCTCGAAGTACACAACCCCCAGATGGGCCGCTACAGCCCCGGCGACTCATTAGACATACATCCGGCGGTAGGTTGACTGGACACGCGCTCTCGATCGGCTGCCTTGCATACTGACGCCCCTCTGCAGCATTCCATTGACAACCTCGGCTCCCACTACGACCAGCAACACCACGGCGGCAGCGACTACCAGCACCCGGGCAGCGAGTACGGCGTGAACCCCGAGCAGCACCACGATGCCTACTACAACCAGCCTTACGAGCCCGCCCAGCACGACGGACACGCCGGCGCAGGCTACGACCAGGGCTACGAGCAGGGCTACGACAACGACGGCAGGCCGCTTCTGCACCAGACGGACTCGTACGGCCAGACCAACCTGGGCGGTGCCGGCCCGTACGACGACCAGGATCCCCTCGTGCAGCAGCAGCAACAGCAGCAGCAGCAACAACAGCAGCAGCAGCAAGGCGGCGGCGGTGGCGGCGGCATCAAGCGGTGGAAGACGGTTAAGCAGGTGCTCCTGTACCGTGGCAACCTGGTCCTCGACTGCCCGGTCCCGCCGCTGCTCCTCAACCAGGTGCCCCACGGCGAGCGCGACGAGTTCACCCACATGCGCTACACGGCCGCCACCTGCGACCCGTCCACCTTTTACGAGGAGAACTTTACCCTGCGCCAGCGCCTCTTCAGCAAGCCCAGACAGACGGAGCTGTTTATTGTCATCACCATGTACAACGAAGACGAGATCTTGTTTGCCCGCACCATGGTCGGCGTGCTCAAGAACATTGAGTACATGTGCAAGCGCACCGAGAGCAAGACCTGGGGCAAGGACGCCTGGAAAAAGATTGTCGTCTGCGTCGTCAGCGACGGCCGCGCAAAGATCAACCCGCGCACGCGCGCTCTGCTCGCCGGCATGGGCGTCTACCAGGAAGGCATTGCCAAGCAGCAGGTCAACGGCAAGGACGTCACGGCCCACATCTACGAGTACACCACGCAGATCGGCATGCGCATCAAGAACGACATTGTGCAGCTGGTGCCCAAGCAGCAGCCCGTGCAGATGCTCTTCTGTCTCAAGGAGAAGAACCAGAAGAAGATCAACTCGCACCGCTGGTTCTTCCAGGCCTTTGGCCGCGTCCTGGACCCCAACATTTGCGTCCTGATCGACGCCGGCACCCGCCCTGGCGGCAACTCCATCTACCACCTGTGGAAGGCGTTTGATCTCGAGCCCATGTGCGCCGGCGCCTGCGGCGAGATCAAGGCCATGCTGGGCCCCGGCGGCAAGAACCTCGTCAACCCCCTGGTCGCGGCGCAGAACTTTGAGTACAAGATGAGCAACATTCTGGACAAGCCCCTCGAGTCGGCCTTTGGCTTTATTTCCGTGCTGCCGGGCGCCTTTTCGGCGTACCGCTATGTGGCGCTGCAGAACGACAAGAACGGCCAGGGCCCGCTGGAAAAGTACTTTGCCGGCGAGAAGCTCCACGGCGCCAGCGCCGACATCTTCACGGCCAACATGTACCTGGCCGAGGACCGCATTCTGTGCTTCGAGCTGGTGACCAAGCGCAACTGCCACTGGATCCTGCAGTACGTCAAGTCGGCCACGGGCGAGACGGACGTGCCCGACGGCATCTCGGAGCTGATCCTGCAGCGCCGTCGCTGGCTCAACGGCTCCTTTTTCGCGGCCATCTACGCCATTATGCACTTTTACCAGTTCTTCCGCTCGGACCACTCTTTTTTCCGCAAGCTCATGTTCTTTGTCGAGTTTGTGTTCAACACGGTCAACATGATCTTTGCCTGGTTCGCCATTGGCAATTTTTTCTTGGTCTTTAAGATTCTCACGTCCAGCCTGTCGTCGGACGACCTGCTCGGCACCGTCGGCAAGATTCTGGGCGTCGTCTTTGAGTGGCTGTACGGCGTTTCGCTCATTATCAGTTTCACGCTGTCCATGGGCAACCGTCCTGCCGGCTCGGGCCCCTACTACCT
Source organism: Sporothrix cf. nigrograna (assembly GCA_019925305.1). Taxonomy (NCBI): domain Eukaryota; kingdom Fungi; phylum Ascomycota; class Sordariomycetes; order Ophiostomatales; family Ophiostomataceae; genus Sporothrix; species Sporothrix cf. nigrograna. The sequence continues at coordinate 15,566 of JADHKR010000003.1, forward strand.
GGTCATGTCCATCTTCTGGGCCGTCATTTACATGTAAGTTGCTTCCCTTGAACACTTTCCTAGTCTGTCCGTGCTGACCGTCAGCTACCTGCTGTTTGCCGCCGTGTTCATCTCGGTCAAGGCGATCCAGACGGACATCAACGACGGCTTCACGGTGTCGATGCTGTTCCAGAACAAGGTGTTTATCACGCTGATCCTGTCGGTCATGTCGACGTACGGCATCTGGCTGATTGCGTCTCTGATCATGTTCGACCCGTGGCACATGTTCACGTCGCTGATCCAGTACCTGCTGCTGACGCCGACGTTTACCAACATTCTCAACGTCTACGCGTTCTGCAATACCCACGATATCTCCTGGGGTACCAAGGGCGACGACAAGGCCGAGGCGCTGCCGTCGGTCAGCACCAAGGACGGCCAGGGCAAGACGGACCTGCCGGACGAGGGCGACCTGAACGCGCAGTACGACCGCGAGCTGCAGCTCTTTGGCCGCAAGGAGGTCAAGGTCAAGAAGGAGCCGACGGCGGCGCAGCTCGACGAGAAGCAGCAGGACTACTACCGCGGCGTGCGGACCATTGTCGTTGTCGCGTGGATCATTTCCAACTTTGCGCTGGCCGCGCTGGTCCTCAGCACCGCCGGCCTGGAGAAGATTGTGCCGGGCGCGTCCGACGAGGAGGCGCGCGCGACGGTCTACATGGCCGCCATTCTGTACTCGGTGGCGGCGCTGTCCGCGTTCAAGTTTATCGGCGCCTGCTGGTTCTTGATTGTGCGCATGTTCCGGGGTGTGTAGTTGGTGCTCTCACTTTTTCTTGTCTTTCTTTTGTCGTTTATGGGGCGTGTTGCCGACTCGCCATTTCGACGCCTTTCAACATCATAATACCCAACAAAAGCATGAGACGAAGAGTCCTTGATGGGTCCTTGGCTTTTGCATTGTTCTTTTCTTGTCTGCCTGATAGTTTTTTTGCGTCACTTTCGATTCTGAATGCCATTTATTGAATGCCATTTGCTCGTATTTTACGAGTACGTTGTCATTAATGTCTGACTGTCTTCTCCACTAACGGCGCTGGCCAATCACGTCCCTGAACCCGTCCAGTGCTTAATACGCTGAACTTGCCCGAAAGGCCCCTTTCCCTCTCTCCTTCCTTCCAAACTCCGTCCGCGACCTCCTTCCGTTTACACACCACCAACCGCCATCCATCCTTTTCACTTTTCATCATCAACGACGCCTCTCGCATCTCCAACCACCGGCCATCTGATTCTTTTTGTAACGCGTCGCCTTTTGCACCGGCCAGCCCTCTCGTCTCTGTGCAGAGGGGCAAAAGCACATGGGGCGTCGCGGGTAGCCAGGCCGCCTCTGTTCTGTCGTCGTCCCGTCCCGTTTTGTCTTTTGCTTGTCTGCTTTCTCCCGTTTCGCGCCTCGGCCATGAGGCGATAATTCGTCTTCTCTTGCGTAGCAAAAGAGTTGCGAGAACGCGGGCGCGGAGACGGACACGGCGTCTCTGTGCCTCTGCCGCCGCGGCGTGGAGAGATTTGCGTTGGCCGTCGTGGTCGCCCGACGCGTTTCGCTGGTTTCTGCGCCAATTCCCGGCTTTCCAGCGCCCTGTCCAGCGCTCTGTCCAGCGCTCTGTCCAGCGCTTTTAGGGTATGTTCCGCCTGTGCATCAGCACCAAGCCCCTGGAGAGGCGCCATTTCACATTTTCCTGCAACGTCTGTTCCCTGCAACGTATCGGCTCTCGTTTTTTCTCTTTTCTTCTTTTTCTCTCTTCTCTCGTTCTCCGTCTGCCCCCCTTGTTGTTTCCTGCTTTCCCGTCCGACTTGTCGCCTCTCATCTTTTTGTCTTCGCGTGCGCCTCGGACATGCTGGCCACTGCTGGGTTTTGGAAAAGAAAAGAACAACGCAGAGAACACAAAGAAAGAACACAAAAAACGCAAAAAAAGCACGAAAAATCCCAGACCGCAGCTGGCTTCGTGAACACACTGTCGACGAGGCAAACAAGGCACAAGGCAAGCATACCATGACGCACACAAACTGCTGGTAAAACGCACCTGGTGCTTCGCATGGCTTCGGCCGCAGTTCAGTAGCGCTCGTTGTGCCGCCAAGAGAACAGTGGGACAGGCCGCGGAAAGAGCGCAAGAGACGAGGAAACCCGAGTGTCTTGGGGGATAAAACAGAGACGAGGCCACGGCCAGAGAATCCGCCATGCGATGGGACTCGGCGCGGCGGCCAGTGCAAACGTGCAGAAATGGCAGGCGCAGCTTTTCTCGCGCAGCGCAAGGCCGTCGGGACGAAGCGCAGAATAGCGCTCTGCAGGGTCCTTCCTGCCTTGCGGCTGCCTCGTTTCTGTCTTTCCTTTCGCTTTTCTGGCTCCCCAAGCAGATTGCACTTGCCGTTTGCGCGTCTGTTGCTGGCGCACCGCCCAATCCGGCCAATGTCCAACAGAGGCTCTGGCCTTTGGCCTCGTCTCCGGCTCTCTTGTCCCCCCGCTCTTGGTCTCGGCTTGCGTCCACCGGCTGTTTCTCCTTTTCCTTATTTTCCCCCTTATTTACCATTTTTTCATTCTCTTTTCATCTCTCTCGCGCCTTTGCAACTTTTTCAGCAACTTTCTGGTGCCCAGCGCTCCTTCCTGCAACGGCCGCACTTTCCACAGCACATGAAATTCCCCGCTAATCAGCTTCTCCACAGCACGTTACAGGCACCTGCCCTATTGGCCGTCTTGGGACTAGCGCGTCTCCATCGCCCAGCCCGTCGCGTTGATGGTGCACGGCCAATCGCGACACATTGACACGTGACCCACTCTGAAAGCTTCTCGACGTACCGTATCCTCGTCCTCTCCCTGTCCAGCAACGCAGCGCTGCGCAAACGCATCCAGACCCAGGCGAGCCGAGCGCCTACCGTCCTGCCGCGCGCGCACAGGACCGCCAAAAAGCGCGCCCACCGCCACCATGGCCCAGCAGGGCAGCGGCGGCCACGGCAGCTGGCCCATGGACTTTGACGGGAACGGCTACGGGCTGCCGGCGGGCGGCGACGACCTGAGCGACTTCCTCGACCTGGACAGCCTGGCGCAGCACGACGCGATGGACGTGTGGCCGTCTGGCGTGGGCGACGCGCCGGGCGCAGGCCCTGTGCAGCCGTCGTTTGGCCACGAGCCACAGCATCCGTTTGCCCAGCAGCAGCAGCAGCAGCAGCAACAACAGCAGCAACAACAACAGCAGCAGCAGCAACAGCAACAGCAACAGCAACAACACCAGCAGCTCCCCGCCGACTACGCGGGCCTCGCCACCGCCCAGCAGCAGCAGTGGCCTGTCTACCCGGCGTCGACGTCCTCGACGGCAGGCTTCCAAGCACAGGCCCAGCCGCACCATGCCTTTGACCCTTCCTCCCACGGCCACGGCTTTGCCAGCCATTCGCCGGCGTCCTACGGCGGCAGCCAGGACTACGCCGTGCCGGGCGATGTGCTGAGTGGCTCGTCGGCCTTTTTTGCAGACAGCAATCAGTGGCAGCAGCCGCCGCCGCCGCAGCAGCCGCAGCAGCAGCCGCAGCCGGAGCTCCTCCGCCAGCAGCAGCAGCAGCAGCACCCCGGCAGCTATGCCTACGCCAGCCCGGGCGTGCAGCCCAGCAGAACACCACCGGCCGCGGCCACCGCGGCGTCGCCCGCGCCCCGACAGCCCACCCTCCCGCACGACATTGCCGGCCACCCGCACGCCACGCATACGCCGGCGACAGGCTGGCCGGGCCAGCCGGGCCAGCCGGCGCAGCTCCAGCAGCACCTCGCGCCGCAGATCCAGCAACACCCGCCCTATGCGCAAGGCATACCCCCGGTGCACCTGCAGCAGCCGTCGCAGCAGCCACAGGCTGTCCCTTCTCCGCTGGTGCCTGCACAGACACCAGCTGCCGCGGCGTCGGCGGCTGCTCCTGCGGCAAAGCCCAAGGCGGCAAAGGCAAAGCCGGCGCAGCAGACACAGCAGGTGCAGCTCGGCCATCTGTACCAGCAACAAATGTACATTGACCAGCAGCGGACGCCCGTCGAGGCAGCCGCGAACGGCTGGCAGCAGCAGCAGCAGCAGCAACAGAAACAACAGCAACAACAGCTGGGAGCGCAGTTTGGCGGCGCTGTCAGCCAGGCTGCCTACCAGCCACAACGCCTCGCCGAGCAAGGCTGGCCAGACCAGCAGCAGCTTCTACAGCAGCAGCAGCAGCAGCAGCAGAAACAGCTGCATCAGCTACAGATGCAGCAGCAGCAGGGCCGCTTCCGCGTGCAGCAGCAGCCTCCGCCTCAGCCTCAGCCACTGCAAAAGGCTCTGCAGCAAGCACCGCCCAGAACGGCGCCGGCGCTGCCGCCGGCGCCGGTGACAGCCATCCAACCCCCGTACCCTGCTGCCGCAAAAGCCGCGGCGCCCAGGCAGCAGACGCATGCCGAGACGCACACGCCTGCCCCGGCCTTTTACACGGTGACGCCGGTGCCTGTTCCGGCGCTCCCCGGCGCAAGCCCGGCGGCGGCGGCGCGTGCCAAGCCCGCCAGGACGGTGTACAAGAAGCCGCAGCTGTCGGACGTCCTGCCCCGGGACATTCCGTCGCTGGTCAGCGCGGCCGACACGCTCGAGCGCAAGCAGCTGTTCCCGGGCGTGCCGCACCTGGCGCTGGGCAACTGGGTGCAGCTCGAGCCGCCTCTGACGACGGCGGAGCCGGCGGTGGTGCCGGACCCGTCCAAGGAGCTGGGCCGGAAGCACTTTCCCGGGCGCAAGGGCCGTCTGCCGTGCGAGATCATTGCCGACTACGACCGGCTGGTCAGCGCGCAGCCGCCTGAGAAGAAAGAGGCGCTGATCCTCGAGCTGCGCAGCAAGCTCAAGAGCCTGGGCAAGATCCTGCCGCCCAAGGTGTACAAGTTTGCGTCGCTCGGCGACACGCCGGCGAAAAAGGCGCCCAAGCCGGCGGCGGCGGCCCGCGGCCGGCCTGCTGCGATGGAGTCGCCGCAGAGCGACGACGACGACGAGGATGACGACGAGGATGACGACGAGGAGGAGGAAGAGGTGCGCAGCGCGACGCGGCCGACGGACGCGGCGGACGCGGCCGCATGGGACGCGATCGGGCTCGTGCACGTTGCCGACAACAAGCCGGACACGATCAAGCGGGCGGTCAAGACGTTTGGCGACTTTATCAAGGGCCTGTACGACGGCATCAAGGAGACCAAGGAGCGGCTGAAAAAGGCCGAGGAGGCGGGCGGCAGCAAGAACGACGCCGACGACCTGCGGCGGCGGCTGGCGGCCAAGCAGGAGATTCTGCGGCGGGCGGTCGACGCGGCGGACGAAAAGGGCCACGAGCAGGTGATTGAGAACCTGGGCGGCAACGGCCCGCTGGTGGCCAACCTGGTGTCGGCGCTGCGCGACTGCGTCAATGCGGCCGACTTTAACGGCAAGCTGACCAAGACGCTGCTGCGGTTCATGTCGCAGTTTACGACGATTACGGACGAGACGCTCAACCAGAAGCTCAAGTTTGACAAGATCCAGAAGCGCTTCATGACCAAGGGCGACGACGAGGTCAAGGGCCTCGTCGGCGAGATTGTCTCCAAGACGATCCACGCGAAGCCGACGGCGGCGGCAGCGGCGGCGGCGGCGGCAGCAACGACGACGACGACGGCGTCGGCGTCGTCGACCACGGCCCCGGCAACGGCCCCGACAAGGACGGCCTCGCGCGTGCCCTCAGACTCTCTGTCGTCCAAACGGCCGCGCGAGGACGAGGCGGACTCGCGCCCTGCCAAGAAATCGGCAACCCACTCGGCCTCGGGCGCGCCGCAGGCCGTCGCCCGCGCCGCCGGCGCACCGTCTGGCGCGGCGCCCCCGACGGCCGCCGCCGCAGCCACCAAGCCCCGCGTGGGCGGGGGGGGCCTGCTGCCCGGAAAGTCACGGCCAGCGGTCACCAAGCCAGCCGCGGCCAAGGCGGAGCCGGCGGCGACGACGTCGACAGCGTCGGCAACGGCCAGCAAGCCCGAGCTGGCAAGCAAAGACGCCAAGGCCGCGTCGACCGGCTCGCCCTCCAAAACGGCGTCGTCCACCACGGCACCGCCGACAGCAACACCGGCCGCCTCTTCTGCGGCAACGATTGCTGCTGCGGCGGCGGCGTCGCGGGCCAAGAAGGCGGCTGCTGCAGCCAAGGCCGAGCAGCTGGCGGCGGCGGCGGCGTCGGGGTCGACGTCCAAGCTGGGCATGCTGCTCGACGAGATCTCCAAGCCCAAGAGCGCGGCGCGCGCGTTGCCGGCGGCAGCAGCAGCAGCGGCGGCGCGCACGCCCGAGTCGTCTTCGTCGGCCAACGAGAGCGGTCCCGAGACGGCGGAGCAAAAGGCCAAGCGGCTGCGCAAGGAGAGCCGGCGCAAGCTGCGGGTGACGTGGCGGACAGGCAGCGAGCTCACGCAGGTGCGCATCTTTACCAAGGACGAAGGCGAAGACGAGGGCCGGGCAAAGTACCTGCTCCGCGACGCCGGCGACGACCGGTCGGAGGGCCTGGCGCTGAAGCGGAGCCTGAAGCGGGGCGCGGGCCTCGACGACGACGACAACGAGGGCGGCGGCGGCGGCAGCAGCGGCGGCGACAGCATGCTGCTGGACGACGAGGAGGACGAGCTGCCGTACCGGCCGTGGTTTGAGGCGGCGCCCATTGACTTTTCGGCGCTGCCGGCGGACAAGACGGCTGAGACGTATGTCACGCGCGGCGGGCAGCGGCCGGTGGACTCGGCGGAGCGCAAGGCCATGGCCGACCGCGAAAACACGGTGCTCATGGCGATCTACACGGACCCGTCGGACATTCCGGCCACGCCCAAGTCACCGCCGCCGGCCGCGCACGCACAGACCGACGGCGGCGCGGGCCAGGGCCAGGGCCAGGCCCAGGGCATTGCGTTCCCGGCGACGGACGCCAAGCTGCGCGAGGTGCAGACGCGGTGGAACGAGGAGCGGGCCTACGGCGCCAACTGGGCCGTGTGGAATGCCCTGCAGCGGCTGGGCGGCGGCGGCCAGCCGGCGGCGGCAGCAGCGGGCGGCCTCGGCCTCGGCCTCGGCGCCGGCACGACCACGTCGTTTACGGGCGCGCGCGGCGGCGAGGTGGTGCAGCTGCTGACGTCGGACGCGGTCCAGCGCTGGCGGGCCACGCTGGACCTGCAGCAGCTGCAGACGAAGACGCTGCACCGCTGGCAAGACTACGCGGACGCGGCGGCGCAAAAGGCGGTGCTGGCGCTGGAGAGCGTCTTTGTGCCGCTCCGGGGCGCGGCGTTCCCGGCCACGGAGCCGCCGGCGTACATTACGGACCCCGAGCGCGTCAAGGAGTGGTGGACGGGCTACAACCGCGAGAAGCAGCGCCGGCGGGCCCAGGCGGAAGCGGCAGCGGCGCAGCCTGCCGCGGCGGCGGGCCCGGGACAAGACGCCGTGCCGGGACAAGATGCCGCGTCGGCGTGGGCAGCCTATTACGCCCAGTTTCTCCCCCAGCAGCAGCAGCAGCAGCCGTCAATGGACGCTGACGCGCAGCTGCAGGCTCTGCTGGCAACGCTGGGCGGCGGCGGCGGCGGCGTGCAGCCGGCAGCCGCCGCGCAGGACGCGCAGCTGCAGGCGCTGCTTGCAAACATGTCTGGCGCGGCCGGCGCGGGCGATGCGAGCGCGTACATGCTGATGCTGGCGCAGTGGGCTGCCGGGCAGCAGCAGCAGCAGGACCAAGCTGGCGCGGGCTCCGGCCGTGCAGAGACCGGCCACGGCGGCCACGGCGGCCACAACGGCCGGAACAACGACCACGCGGGCAGCGGCCGCGGCCGCGCCGGCGGCTCGTCGCAGACGCACCGCGAGCCGCACCGGCCCGGCACCGGCCCGGGCGGAAGCAACACCACCAACAACAGCACCACCGCCACCACCACCGGCCGTGGCCGGCGCGACCGCGACACCCAGGAGCCCGTGCCGAGCCACCTGCGCGGCATCAACCGGGCCCTCATCGGCACCAAGGCGTGCGTGTTCTGGGCCAGCGGCAAATGCGCCAAGGGCGACAAGTGCACCTTCCGCCATGATTACTAAGCCACGACTATTAAGCCACGACTATCAACAGCGGCCATGGCGGGCTCCGATTCTTTTTGCGTTCCTCCTGGGCATACAGCGGGTGCTGTCGGCGTCTGGCCGTCCTGTGCATGTTTGGCGCGGTCCGTTTTCTTTGTATTTGTATTCCGGGTTGTCGAGCAAGGTCTGCATTGCATCTGATCAGTTGCATGTTCCTGCATAGTTACTATGGGATATTACGTCATATGGTGTGGGTCTGCGATGCGGCATAGAGACGGGTAGAAACAAAAGTAGCAGGAACAAGAAGCATTAATGGAAGCTGCCACCGTGAAGTTCACTGAACCATCGCTGTCCGAAAGAGCAGCTGCGAACACGCTAGCGCGCCTGCCCTGCAGCCAGGAGCCAGTCAGAGTGCAGGCATTGGAACGGCAGGCTATTCGCCACAAGGCCGATCTCGCCGCCCCTCCAAGGAAACGACGGCGTAGTACTGGGCAGTCGCTAGTAACTTTTTTAATTTGTTTTTTATTCCATTCTTTTACTCTGATTTCAAAGCAGCGACTCGACGACGACGTCCTCAAACGACGTCCTAACGAACGGCAAGGAAGCAAGCAGCAGACAGCCTCACCGTTGGCAGGCCGATAGAACCTTGTCTCTCCTCCGCCTCGTCTTTTCGTCTTTTCGTCTTCTCGTCTTCTCGTCTTCTCCTTCTCCGGACTGCCATCGCCGCTCCGGCCGACTTCCCGGCACAATGAGTGCGATTCTCTCCGCCGACGACCTCAATGACTTTATCAGCCCCGGCGTCGCCTGCATCAAGCCCGTCGAGACGCTCCCGGCAGCGCCCGAGCCGGCGGCGCTCGAGCACGAGGTCTTCCGCGACGACGGGCCGGCCGGCGGCGCGGCCGGCGCGGCGCCGGCGCAGATCTCGCTGACCGACTGCCTGGCGTGCTCCGGCTGCGTCACGTCGGCCGAGGCCGTGCTCGTCAGCCTGCAGAGCCACGCAGAGGTGCTGCGCGCCCTCGACGCCGCGCCGGGCCTCCGGCTGGACGAGCTCGCCTCCTCCTCCTCCTCCTCCTCGCCGCCGTCGCCGCCCCCCCTCTTGTACGTCGCCAGCGTGTCGCCGCAGACGCGCGCCAACCTGGCGGCCACCTGCGGCCCCGGCGTGACCGAGCAGCAGGCCGGCAACATGCTGGAGCACCTGCTGTCGGGGCCCGGCGGCCTGCGGGCCGGCGGCGCGTTCGGCAACGGCTTCACGTGGGTGGTGGACACAAACGCGGCGCGGGACGCCACGCTCGTGCTCGGCGCCGACGAGGTGCTCCAGCGCGCGTCCTCGGCCAGTCCCAGGCCCCTGCTGACGTCGGCGTGCCCCGGCTGGGTCTGCTACGCCGAAAAGACGCACCCGCACGTGCTCGGCCACCTCTCCCGCGTCAAGTCGCCGCAGGCGCTGACGGGCACGCTGCTCAAGACGACGCTCAGCCGCACGCTGGGCATCCCCGCCGCCCGCATCTGGCACGTGGCCGTCATGCCGTGCTTTGACAAGAAGCTCGAGGCCAGCCGCGCGGAGCTCACGGACGGCGCCTGGGACGGCGCCCCGTCGGGCACCGGCGTGGGCGCCGGCGTCCGCGACGTCGACTGCGTCATCACCAGCAAGGAGGTGCTGATGCTGGCCGGCTCGCGCGGCATCGACTTCTTTGGCCTGCCCACGACGAGCCTCGACGGCCGGCCGCCCTTTCCCGACCCCGTCCTCGACCGGTTCTTGTTTCCGTCGTCGTCGTCGTCGTCGTCGTCGTCGTCGGTGCGCCGCCGTCCCTCGCCGGCCGCCGGCAGCGCCGGCGGCAACCTGCACTTTATCCTGCAGTCGGTGCTCGCGCAGAACCCCGGCGCCGTCCTGCACACGGCCCGCGGCCGTAACGTGGACGTCGTCGAGTACAGCATCACCGCGGCCGGCGCCGACGGCACGGCCGACGGCGCGGCCGCAGCCCCGCCCATCTTCAAGGCGGCCCGCTACTACGGCTTTCGCAACATCCAGAACCTCGTCCGCCGGCTCAGGCCGGCCCGGCCCTCGCGGCTGCCCGGCGGCCGGCCTGTCGGCAGTGCACGGCGCGGCGGCGCCAGCGGCGCCGGCGCCGGCCTCGACTTTGCCTATGTCGAGGTCATGGCGTGTCCCGGCGGATGCACCAACGGCGGCGGCCAGATCAAGGTCGACGACGACGTCCTGGCCGCCCGGCGGCCGCAGCAGCAGGGCGCCAAGCCCGGCCCGGCCGAGCAAAAGGCCTGGCTGGCCGCCATTGACGAGGCGTACTTTTCCGGCGACGACGACGACAAAGACGGCCACACCGACACAGGCGCGCCCCCGGACCTCGTCGACGGCATCAGCCCGTCGCACGTGCGCGCAGCCCTGGCGCACTGGTCGCAGGTCACGGGCATCGCCCTGGACAGGCTCGTCTACACCACGTACCGCGAGGTCGTCAGCGACGTGGGCAAGTCCGCAGGGCCCGGCAGCAAGAAAACGGGCGCCGCCGCCGAGCACGTCGTGCAGCTGGCCAGCAGGATTGGCGGCGGCTGGTAGGCAGCGACGGGTGTATGAGCATGGAACGGATGCATATCGGCGTTTGGGGGTCGTCTGCCGGACGTTTGACGGTTCTGTCGGTTCTGACGTGTTTTGATTCCCTTTGGCCTTGCATATAGACAGAAAAGGATATGATACCCATTCCCAGCGACGCTTGTCTCGGCCCTTTGGTTCTCTGCTTCTCTCTCATCCGCTCTGCAGGCCGCTTCGCCGCGCAAAGCCAAACCCGCCCCGGCCGCTGCCGTCGGGGCCGCGCGGCGCCCGGACAACCGACTCTTCTGCGCGCGGCGTGCCGGTCCGGCTCGACAGCGGAGACCCCGTCGCTTCGCTGCCGCTGCCGCTGCCGCCGCCGCTGGCTTGGTGCTGGTGGTGGCCGCCCTGCCGCCGCTGCTGCTGCGGCTTGGGCGAGTAGTTGGGGTCGTACAGCTCCCGTGTTGCCGGGCCCGCGGCTGCCGGCGGCTGCGGTGCTGGCAGCGGGCTTTGCCCGTTTCCTGGGCTGCTCGGGTGATGGTGGTGCTGGTGCTGGTGCTGCTGCTGGGCATGCCGTCGGGCGAAGCTGCCGTCGTGCTGGCCGCGGCCAAAGCCGTCGCCCGTCCGGTCTCCCCGGTGGCCGCCCGGGCCTCGTCCTCGGCCTCTCCCTCGTCCACTGTAGCTGCCGTGGTGCCCGCCCGGCTGCTGCTGATTTGGCGGAGTGTTGTGTCCAGACGACCGCGGCACGGGCGACGCCTGCCGTGACGATGCCAGCGACGATGTCGGCGTCACTGTGCTGATGTTGATGTTGGTGTTGTTGCTGCTGCTGCCGTTCGTCGTGCTGCCCGCCGTGCTTGGCGGCAGAGGCTCGCCAAAGATCTTGGCCCGCGCCTCGTCGTACTTGCGCTGCTTCTCCTCGCGCTCGCGCTGCTGCCGCTGCCGGCGCTGCTCGGGCGTCTCCTGCCGGCGCGCCGCTTCTGCGGCCGCCTCGGCCTCGGCCTCGGCTGCGTCGTCGTGGATTGTCAGCTGCTCGATGCCCGTGACCGGGTCGCGCCGCCGGATCATCCGCGGCGCCGGCTTGCGGCTCAGGACCGTCATCTGCGGCCGGAACGCCGTGGTCGCCACCATCGCCGGCCCGCTGCTGCCGCTTCCGCTTCCGGCGAGCAGCGCACCGCCGCCGGGCGCCGCGCCGGCCGTCAAAAAGTGGAATTCCTCGGGATTTTCGCTAGAGTCGGCGGGAGCAAGTCAGCGGGGGCAAAGAAAAAAAAAAGAAAAAAACAAGAAAGAAGAAGCAAGAAGAAACAACAAGAAAGCAAGAAGAAGAAGAAGAAAAAGAACACTTACGCCGAGTTCCATATCCGCCGGTTGTCCTCTTCGTGCTTGGCCAGCCGCTCCGCACGCGTCATCCGCGCCGTCTCGTCGTCTGCTGCAGCCGCCGCGCCCCGCGCCGGCCCGCCGGCCTTGCCTCTCGCCAGCAGCGTCTTGGCCGGCGCCTTCTTGTCGTCCGCCGCCGCCTTGTCCGCCTGAGTCTCCCAGTCGTCGTCCCAGGCGCTGCTGGGGACGCCCGTGCTTTTCGACATGGCCGTGCCGTGTGGAGCGGGGAGCTGCCCGAGGCGCGAATGGACGTCGTGGGCAGAGGTAGGGGGTGCGCACAATGTACTCGTATTCCAAAAACCAAAATGCGAGGCCAATGCCGACGTCGAGAGCCACGGGTGGTGTTTTGGTGATGCTTGTCGCTGAAATTTCCCAGTGGGCGCCTGCCATTTTTTGTTATTTTAGCGGCAGAGCAGGTGCCCGTCCATTGCGCTTTCCCAGCTCAAGGTCGATGCGTCCGATTGGCCAGCTGGGCTCAGCCCCGCAGGGTCCACTTTTCAAGCCTCACCCAAATCAGGCACGACAAGACGTCATGAAGACACGACTCGACGACACGACACGACGACACGACGATACCGACGACTTGACGACACGTCTCGACGCCGCATCGCTACGAACCGACTGGCGACGGTCACTGCACAGTGCATCTCCTCCAGCCGCCACGTCGCCCGCCGCCGTGCACCCGAGCACAATGGAAGATGAGGCCATGGATGGCGTCGAGGGCCAGGCCACTGCGCCGGCCGTGCCTGGTCCCGTCGCCAGCGCGGCAGGCGCAGCAGGTGCAGTCACAGCAGGTGCAGTACCGACGGCGCCGCTCAACGGCACCGGGAGCACCTCGGCGGCGTGGAACAACCCCAAGCACCGCGAAGAGGTCGAGGCGTATAGAAAGCGCTTTGCCGACCAGGGGTTCGCTCCAGGTGTGTCCCCTCCACGGCACACGGTGCCTTTGGTTTTCTCTGTAGTCCTGTGCTTTTGAGAAGCTAACTCCTGGCAGCCGACTTTGGCGACCCGTTGACGACGGGGCGGCCCCTCGCCAAGCTCTACAGCCGGGCGTTCCCCTCGGGCACAGAGGAGAGTCTGCGGCGGCTGCTGGAGAAAAAGTAGAGGGAAGAGTTGCGTGCGAGGTAGATGCATTTATATGATTGTTCATCGCATCATCTCGCGAGGCCTCCTCCGAACGGACCAAACACGAGTTTTTACCTGCAAAAAGCCATCCGAGTTTGTGTGTCTATGGCGTGCGTGACCCGTGGCGCATTGTCTTTATTGCTTACACGCGCTTGATATTGCTTTTGATACAGTGGAAGGCATCCTCAGCCAAGCAGCAGATCTCTGCAAGTCCGTCTCAGTCCCTCTGCCTGTCCGGGAATTCAAGAAGCTGCTGTGCGACAGCAAGACAGTCTCTCGCGTTTTTTCATGCCCTTTTCATCGCCCCTCTTTACACAATACTTGGCGCCCTGCCCTTGCTGACGCCGGCCCATTCTGAATACATGCTGGGCAAAGACGAATGCATACGTGGTGGGCAAGTTAGGACAAGGCACAAAGCCCGTTGACTTTTTTCCTTTGCAAGGCAGTCTATACGCACATCTGCGTGCATGCCTGAAACGGCAGAAACGGGACGGACGGCGCGGCTGCAGGGAGGTTCCGTTGTGTGTATTCAACAACGACGGAGACGAGATAAAGAACTGCAAACAGATCGACTCTGAAAGATCAAGGCAGGGCCGATCCGGAAGCTACCCGTTCGCGCCGGAAAGAACGACCAATGTGCCCAAATCGTATGGAGACAACCCGCTGTCCTGCATCGTATCGTCTGGCCGTTTGCAGAGCAGACGCATTGGCGTCTTGACAAAAGGACTGTGCAGCGGCACCGATCCGGCTGGAGAGCCTTGACAGGCAACGTCACTGAACAGACAGACACCAAAGACGCAAGGGCAAAACACTCGTAAATGTACATACGCATCAAAGTATATGTAGCACTAACACGACGCTAAGGCGTGGCAGGCCCGGCAGCGAAAATTAGCGGGACATCCGACCCGAGCGCGGCTGGCAGCTACGGGTGTTGGAATCGACATGATTGTCATCTCGACGAGGTTCTTTTTTGCTTCCTTTATTTTTGCTTTGATATCGAAAGCACAATCACGTGCTTTGCCGCTCTTTCCATGTCCGGGAAACGGTCGGATACTCTTGAAAGGGCAAGAGCGGCAGTTTCGTCTCGGCATGCAGTGTGCGCGGGAAGGAACGTCTGGCCGCGCACCCCGCAGCGCGCTCATTACAGCAGGCGCGGCCGTATCAGTGCGAGCGGCCAGCCCCGCCACGCATCTTGCCTGGTTCGTGCTGAGAGACGTCCGGCCGAAACGGCAGGAGAGCAGTCATCAGGCAGTCATGCTGTCATAGCGCACGCGCTTTCCTATCTTGTTCTTGCGAGCCCCTCCTTCCCACCATCCTCCCTCCCTTCAAATGCAGAAACCAAGATTCGACATCGACTTTGTCTCACCTTCGCGATCGATTCACCACCACCACGACACGACGGACGACGGCGACGACGGCAATCGTGAAAAAGACGCGTGCGCAGGAACCACCTAGGCGGGACAAATAGAACAACCAGCCCAGCCGCGGCCCGCTGCCTCGTTCCAGTCGTCTTTTCAACGAACGGCCGTGACGCGCCGGCTCAACGAGCTGCGACGATAAGAAAGCGATCTTGGAACCAGAGAGAGAGAGAGAGAGAGAGAGAGAGAGAGAGAGATCCACGACCCGGTGCCTTGGCCGTGTCGCAAAGACACCTCGACGCCCCGACGCCCGACGCCCGACGCCCGACGCCCGCAGCACAAGCGAGCACCGGCGAGCGATAGAGACGACCGGCCGTTCTCTCCGAACCGCAGCCTGTGCCCGTTCCATCTGCCTGCCGCCATGGCCGGTGCCGCCGAGAGCGCGCGCGGCGTGGTGCCGGGTGCCCAGAGCAACATCCAGGACGCTGTCCATCCGGCCCTGGGCACAAACAACCACGGGCAGGATCTGCTGAGACGGGCCACGCAGGCCGTGATGTTGTCGAGGTACTTTGTCGTTTCGTTTCGTTTCGTTTCGTTTTCGTTTCTTTTTCTTTTTTCTCTTTTTCTTTTCTTTTTCTTTTCTTTTTCTTTTCTTTTTCTTTTCTTTTTCTTTTCCCTCTTCTCCTTCCCTCTCTCCTCTTCCTCTTTCCTCCCTCTCTCAAACACCCTACCCCGGCAGTGCCGCCTTATCACCTATACACGACGTTGCTGGATTGCCTCACCTCTGCCTGCATGGCTCGTGCTCATCGGTCACATGCGCCATCCATGCACCTCGATGCAGCTGCAGCCGATGCCAACGGCCACGCCCGAGTTGGGCGTTGCTGCGTTGCTGCGCTGTATATGCATGCAGGCCGCTCCGTTTACGGAGTCCAGATGCGCTGGAACGCAGAGCCCCAGGCATTGAGCCAGCAATTATTTAGCAGGCGCTGGCGTGGCTCCGCAATGGGGCGGGCTGGACCCGGCATGGCATTGGGCCCGCAGGCCTCAGCCGGGGCTGCCCTATGGCGGGGAGCCACGCTTATCAAATCCGAGCCTGGCGCGCTGACTGAGCCAAGCGGGCTTCAGCGGCGGGCTTCAGCACTGCAGGCCGCGCAGGAGGCGAATTCTGCCAGCCGCCGGCAAATGAGCTTGCCCGAGTCGTTTTGCGCAAAGTATTGCCTTGTTTGCCTTTTGCCTGACACGCCACTGCGCCGAGAAGCCAGGGCTGGGGCGTGATTGGGTCGGCGTCGGGGTTTTATGGGCCTGGACGCAAAAAGTACCTGCCTTGTAGGACCATGTGAAGGCGGCAGTCGTCTGCTCTGAGCGGCATGCGAGTTACACAGACGACCAGGAACAGGGAAAGAGCAGAGACGGCAGGCTCGCAGACGCGGAAGGAGGCACCAGGGCGCAGGCAGGCGCGAGGCGAGAAGCGAGAGGCGCAGGCGCACCGCTCCACGCCTCGTCTCTCTGCGCCTTCCCTTTCCGACGAGCTTGCTCCTTCTCTGCGCGATGCAGCTTGCTCCTGCCCTCTCACGCAATGCTCTCCGCCCCGTTGTCGCCTCGCGTCATAGCCAGCCCCCTCCTCTGAGCAGGCCCGCCAGGCCCACCGCGGCCGCCCGCAAAGACGACTAGACACGAGTACTCGTACTCTTACATACTCACAGTACGAGTACGAGTACAGCGCTCGCTCCTTCCACCACGCCTCGGCCCACTGCTCTCAGCCCAGGCGAACAGCGCTGAAAAGCCCTCTGCGCCTTCCCTGGCTGCAGCGCTCGCGGCTTCCTCGCCGTTTTTGCCCCTCCTTCCCTCCGAGCTATTTTTCACTTTGTATTCCCGTTTTTCCACGGCGTCCCTCTTTCCCAAACTTTCTATTTGCTATTCGTCTTGTTCTGGTCCATTCTGCCGTTCTTTGTTTTGCCTTTTTTCGCTGTCATCTTTGTCTTCGTCTCGCATCTGCATCGTTTGCCTCTCTTCCTCCTGCATCCTGCCTCCACCCAATCGACAAAAGTGCATGCTGTAGGCATCCGGTTTGGAGGATTTTCTTTTCTTTTTTTCCTCTTTTCCCTTTTTTTTTCCTTTTCTTTTTTTTCAGTTTTTCTTCCCTTTTCCTTTTTCTCCCTTTTCCGTTTTCTCCCTTTTCCCTTTTCCCCTTCCCCTTCTCGTCGTCTTCTTTCTGCTCGACCGCCATGGCTCCGAATGGAATTGACGAGTCCAGCAGGTCTGCTGCGGCCGACGACGACGCCACGGACCACATCGGCTCCGACACCCCACGCTCTGGCGTGGCCACGCCGCAACCGGACCTCCACGACCGCCGCCTGCCGGGAATCATGAGTTACTTTAACCAGGTTCGTCCTGCATCTTTTAAGCGCTTGCTCTCAGGCACCTTTTCTCCCTCGAAGCCCTCTTCTGCCTCCAGCCCCAGCACTGCCAGCACAAGCACTGCCAGCACAAGCACTGCCAATCCCGCTGTCCCTGCAACCCCCGGAAGCCTCCGGGAAGATACCCCCGGCGATGCGGTGACGTCGTCGCTGCCGTCGCCGCCGTCGCTGCCGTCGCCGCCGCCGACAGCCACGCCAGCCACCGACGACGGCCCGACAGCCCCGCCAATACCGCACGCCGCCCCGCCCATGGGCCAGCAGCAGGCAAAGCCGGGCCGGCAGCCGGACGCAGCACGGGAAGACCCACCGACGGCCCAAGAACCGACGCCGCCAATGCCGCAAACAGCAAAAGCACCGCCCGACGACGCAGCGGCCCCCTCCGCCTCGCTACACCCATACCCGACACCCCCGGCGTCGATACGGGGCGCGGCCGGGGCCGGATGTGGCGGCAGCCGAGGGAGCGGAAGAGCGGCGGGCGTGGCAAAAGACGCCGAGGAAGACGGCTCCTCCACGGCCAAGAAGGGCGCGGCCGGCGCGGCAGCCAGCTCGCCTAACCCGTGGGACGCCCCGTGGACCTTTCGCAACCACAAGAAGAGCGTCTCCGACGTGCCCGACACCCGCGGCCGCCAGGGGTCCCGCTCGTCCACGCCGCTGGCCGGCGTGGTTACGCCGTCGAGCGTGCTCGCCCGGCATTTCTCCATCCCGTCGATCCCTGCCCTTGCTTCCTCTTCCTCTCCCTCCGCCTCCACCACGCCTGCCTCTACCCGCTCTCCCTCTGCTACCCCGGGCGGTTCGCGTGCCTCTACGGCGCCCGACACGCCGGCTCGCACAGATTCTCCAGCAGCCGCGGACGCGGCGAATGCGGCGAACGCGGCAAACGCACCCGCCGCTGCCGCTGCCGCTGACGCTGCCGCTGCCGCTGCCGCTGTCTTGCGCTCTGCTTCTGTGGGCCAACTGAAGAAGCTAACAACCATGCCTCGCACCAAGAGCGGTCAGTCCACGCCCACCCGGTCGCTGTCGACGGCACACCCCGTGGCCGCAGAGGCCCCGACGCCGCCGGCCACGGCCGCCGGGCTCGAGAGCTCGCGGACAACCATCAGCCGCGGCGGCGACGACAGCAGCCACAGCCGCAGCCGCACCGCGTCCGTCACGCCTACGCCGCAGGGCGCCCAGGCACCGGCGCCCAAAGGCAAGCTCACCATCAAGATCGCCGAGGCGCGCGGCCTCCGGCGCACGCGGGACCCCTATGTCGTTGCCGTCTTCCAGCGCAGCGAGCTGATCTCGGGCGGCCCGCGCCTGGCCGAGCACGACGACGAGGCCGTGCTTCCGGGCATAGCCGTCAGCAGCATTCCCATCCAGCGCCAGGCAAGCGACAGCGGCCGCCCCATGGCGATCCCCATGCGCAGCCGGCAGAGCAGCAACACCAGCGTCACAGACTACGGCGCTTTCCGCACGCGCACTGCGCGGCGGTCGTTTACAAACCCAAAGTGGGATGCAGAAGCTGTGTTGTACGTTGGCTGTAAACGGCGATGCCCTTTTTTTTTTTTTTTTTTTTTTTTTAACTAACCCGACAGCGATGTCGTCGACTCCAACATGCTGGTGGACATTTCGGTGTACGACCATTCCCAGACCGGCGAGGAGTTTCTCGGCCACGTCGACTTCCTGGCCAACAACTCGGAAAAAGACGGCCCCGTCCGCGGCTGGTTCCCGCTGCGCGGCCACGCCGACACCATGGCCGAAAACACGCCCACCGGCGAGGTCTATGTCGAGGCGCTCTACCAGCGCACCGAGCGCAAGCACTACGGGCCCGACGACTTTGAGATCCTGCGCCTGATCGGCAAGGGCACCTTTGGCCAGGTGTACCAGGTGCGCAAGAAGGACACGCGCCGCATCTACGCCATGAAGGTGCTCTCCAAGAAGAAGATCGTCCAGAAAAAGGAAGTCGCACACACCGTCGGCGAGCGCAACATTCTCGTGCGCACCGCCACGTCCGACTCGCCCTTTATCGTCGGCCTCAAGTTCTCCTTCCAGACCCCGTCGGACCTCTATCTTGTCACGGACTACATGTCGGGCGGCGAGCTCTTCTGGCACCTGCAAAAGGAGGGCCGCTTCGAGGAGGCCCGCGCCAAGTTCTACATTGCGGAGCTGATCCTGGCCATTGAGCACCTCCACAACAACAACATTGTCTACCGGGACCTCAAGCCCGAAAACATTCTGCTGGACGCCAACGGCCACATTGCCCTCTGCGACTTTGGCCTGTCCAAGGCGAACCTCACAAAGAACGACACGACCAACACGTTTTGCGGCACCACCGAGTACCTCGCGCCCGAGGTGCTGCTGGACGAGGCCGGCTACACCAAGATGGTGGATTTCTGGTCCCTGGGCGTGCTCGTCTTTGAAATGTGCTGCGGCTGGAGCCCCTTTTACGCCGAAGACACGCAGCAAATGTACAAGAACATTGCCTTTGGCAAGGTGCGCTTCCCCAAGGACACGCTGTCGGCCGAGGGCCGCAGCTTCGTCAAGGGCCTGCTGAACCGCAACCCCAAGCACCGGCTGGGCGCGACCAAGGACGCCGCCGAGCTCATGGAGCACCCCTTTTTCCGCGACATTGACTGGGACGCGCTGTCCAGGAAGCTGATCACGCCGCCGTTCAAGCCGAAGCTCAAGTCGGACACGGACGTGTCGTACTTTGACCCCATCTTCACCGACGCCATGGACAAGAGCGGCTCGCTCAACGAGCGCGCGGCGGCCCTGGCGCGCGGCATCGCCACGTCGACGCCGCTGTCGCCGTCCATGCAGGCCAACTTCCAGGGCTTCACCTTTGTCGACGAGAGCGCGCTCGAGGACAACATGCGCGGCCGCCCCTCGTACAACCACGACGACTTTGACGACGACATGCACGACGCCGACAACGCGTACCGCAACAGCCGCAAGGACGACGACTGGGACGACATCCACGACGTCGACCCGCGAAACGCGAACCGCATGAGCGGCATCGTGCGGACGTCGACCAACGACGAGCACATGTTTGGCGACGCCCATTTCGACATGTAGCCGTCATCCATACTTTTTTCTCCTTTATCTCCTTTTTTTTCTCTTTTTTTGCATCACCGAAGCCCTTTACCCGCCCAACCACAAGGCCGCCGCAAGGTCGCCAAACGACGTTTGAAATCCCCTTTATTCTAATTGTCAAACATCACCCTACGCCCACACTTTGCTGTCACACTATAATTCCACCATCATTACCAAACGTTTGTCTCATAAACATTGCTGCATTCAAGATGGGCAAGGGCGGCCATTCTTTTGAGTTTTGTCGTCGGCCCGTCCACGTCCACTGTCCCGGGTATTGGTCTCATTTGCTGTTTTTGCTGTTTATACTTTTTTCCCTGCTGCATTGTGGTATTGTGCATTTAATACGGAGGCCATTTGGGAGACGAACAAATCTTGAAAAATCCAAGCAGAATCAGAATCCGGCCCAGGTTGGCGGTCAGGCGTTTCAAGGGCAGGCTTTGGGCGGTAGGGTTGTTTCGAAATCATCTTGCCATTATCACACTGTCATTTGTCGTTCTGTTGTCCTCTGTGCGTCTCGCGTCCCACCATTTGCCCTGGCTGTCTTTTTGCAGGGCTACATGTCGTTCACACGAGAACGAGAACGAGAACGCAAGGAGAACAAGCACATCCATATGAATACGAGACATTTGGTTAATGGAAAGAACAAGTTGCTTCACGCTCACTGCCGTCACCAAGATGCAGGGCAAACAGGGCAAAAGGTAATCATACGAGAGATCAATTTGTACAAGGGGGGCTTCTGGACGATGCAGAAAGTGTTTTGCTGTTTTTGGCTTGTCCGATGCCGCCGCCCACATTCACAGGGCCAACGGGACACACAGAGGCGCACCCTCGCCCCAGTCGCCAGCTGCTCTTCCTCTTGTCGTAGCGTCGTCCTCTCTCCTCGCCATCTCTTTTATTTTCTCTCAACTGCGTCTCGCTTAGTGGTGGGCCTCCTCCTCGTCCTCCTCAATGACGAGCCAGTCCTCGACGGGCGCGGCGGCCTCGCCCGGGGCCTGGCCCTCGACCTCGACGGCCATGGACTCGTACTCTTGCAGGCTGCTGGCGAGGTCGGCCTCCTCGGGCGACGGCGGGGCGGCGGGCAGCGTGAACGTGGCGACGTGGCCCTGGGCGTCCTCGGGCTTGACGGCAGGGACCTTGTAGGCCTTGAGCTCCTTGAGGTAGAGCTCCTGGACAAAGTCGGCTGGGCGCGGGTTAGCGGAGGCGGCTAGGGAGAGAGAGAGAGAGAGAAACTCACCCCGGCGCGAGACGGTGGGAACAAACAACGTCCGCACCTGCGTCGTCGCGGCTGTCCGTGCAGCAGCGGCAAGTGCGCGGCGGGGCTAATCCATGTCAGCAAAGCAGATCGCCGTCGTCTCCGTCCACCCTCCACGTCCCATCGCATCGCTCTCGCGCTCTCTGCCGTTGCCGTCGCTGTCGCTGTCGCTGTCGCCGTCTCGCCTGCGCTCCGGCAGCTCCTGCTGTTCCGGCGGGCATTGCGCTGGTCTGGTTGCCCTCCGCCGCCGGCCGTTTCCGGATCTTGCCAGCAAAATGCCGCGTTGCGTCGTCTGGGGTGTCCGTTCTTTGCCATGGAGCAGCAAGGCTGCCGTGCCGTGCCAATCGCGGGCGAGCGGGATCCAAAACGAGAAGACGCAGGCCAGAGAGCTCGTTTTCCACCACCATCACCGACAGCAAGAATAAAAAAGAAAGCAACCTACCGCAACGCGAGCCAGAGACTGAAGCATGGTGAAAAGGCGGTTGTGTGGTTGGCGAGAAAGAGAAGAGACGCTCGACGGGAATGGTCGTCGAAAAGGAGTCGTCGTGTCGTCGGGGAGGGGAGGTGAGGTTGGTGATGCTTGTTCGGAACAAAGGTCGAGCAGAATGGGGGAGCGGGAAAAAAAGGCGTTAGGGAAAAGCAGGAATTGGGCCGCGAGGAAAGTGTGGCGCCGGCACGCAAGCCACAGTGGTCTCCCAGCTGTATCGTATTTCCCTCGTTGGCAGTGGAGCTGCTCGGCTATCACATCCTTAGCGTTTGCTCGTGATGAGTCACGTGGTTTTGTACAACTTGACTTACGACGTATGTTCTAGGTACGATCCAGTTTACAAAAAATCAGCGTCTTGCCGGTCAGAAACCAGAAGATTGAAACCCGTGCCTCCTCTCGCCCTTTCCAGGCAGTCTGCCTTGCGAAACGCCGCTGCCGGCCAGTCCCCTCCGGTCCTCACGCACGCCATGGACCAGGCGCGCCTCTGCTCTTCCCGCCGTCTTCTGTGACCGGCTGGAAGGACTGCTGCTGCTGCCGCTGCTGCTGCAGCAGCAGTTACCTCTCCCGCATGTCCGGCCTGGGGCGGCCACTGTTGCTGCGATAGCGGCTGCCGTCGTCGTACATGCGGCCGTTGCCGGACACGGACACGCTGCGGCCGAGGCCCTTGCTCTGGCGTCGCGGGGCCAGGACGTACGTCCCGACGGCCTTGCCGGCGATGTAGGCCAGAAACAAGACCGCCGAGGCGACCGAGTAGCCGATGATGACCGAGCGGGAGGCCAGCGCCAGGTGCAGGCCGAGGCCGCCGTTGACAATGCCGAGCACCATGAAAAGGCGGCCCCACCAGATGTGCCAGTGGCTCACAAAGCCGCGGCGCTGGTGCTTGACAAAGTGGCCGTGGTGCCACAGGCCCAGGAGCGGCTGGATGGCCATGGCGGCCACGACAACCGTGCCGAGGACGGTGTGCGTCTTGCCCTGGCTGGCATACAGCTTGGAGCGTGTTAGCAAGGGCAGGAATAAAGGGGGGCCGGCAAACGGAGGCCCGGAAGGCCCGAGCTTACCAGTCCTCTTTGCCGGGCGGCGACAACGCCCAGCGCGAAGCCCGCCCACATCAAGAGATAGGCGAGGCCTTGCCAGACGCCGTGCACCAGCCACTTGCCGAGCAGCGGCATCAGGGACGAGCCGAGGGGATAGAGCACGACCATGACGAGGGCCATGACCACGGCATGGGCTGTCAGGATAGGCGTGCTGGGCGACGACACGGCGACGGCGCCGCTGCCGGTGCCGCTGCCGGTGTCACTGCCGGAATCGCCGCTGCTGGTGCTTCCGCCACCGCTGCTTCCGCCGCCGCTGCTTCCACCGCTGCTGCTTCCGCCGCCGCTGCTCGATACAAACGGGTTGCTGTCGGTGCTGATCGTGGCTTTGGTCAGGTCCAGCTTGTACTGCGCCGTGTCGTCGTGCTGGGCGAGCGCGGCGTTCTTGTTTGCCGTGGCCAGCGAGCTGCCGGCCCGCCAGGCACCGATCCACGGAGCGCTGGTGCTGGCCACGGACAGCTTGCCGCCGGAGCCCCACGACTCGCAGTTGGCGCACATGACGTTGGCCGTCATGGTGTCGCCGGACACGCCGCTGCCGGCCAGCAGGGTCAGCTGGGCCGCGCTGCTGCTGGTGTCCTCGGACGGGGCCGTGTGGAACGTGCCCAGGCGCGGCGAGACGGTGACGTTGCCGGTGCCGTCCTGGTACATGACAAAGATGTTGGAGCCGGACATCATCGAGCCGGTGCCGAGGGCAACCCACTGGTACGACGTGGGGGCGGAGATGCTAAAGTAGATGTTGCCCGAGCCCTTGCTGGCCGTCGACGTGGGGATGCCGACGCCGTAGCAGATGTTGTCGGCTGCCGAGGGACAGTACGTGGTGACGGCCTGGCCGCCGAGGGCGAGAGCTGGGCGCCGTGTCAGTTTATTGTCTTTGCGGGTGTTTGTTCGGTTTTTGGCTTACAGAGAATGGTTGCCCAGGCGAGCGGCTGTCGATGTGAACTTGCCATTGTGAGTGCGGCGGGGTGAAAAGAAGAGAAGAAAAAGGAAAAAATAAGAAAAAAAGAGAGAAAAGAAGAAAAAGAAAAGAAAAAAAAAGTTCTCAACACGACCGAGATGGACTCAATGTACAATAACTTTGGGACCGCAAACTGCAAGAAATATGCTGCTCCAAAAACACGGCCAATACCGCGTTGGTTGTGAGAGAAGACGGCGAGACAGCTGATATATGAACCGCAAGGGGAGCAACTCAGACAGACGAGCTGATTCACCAGGGAATGGGCCAAACCGGATCAGCGTCCATGTGCCCGACGGGATGACAAAAGAGCCGAGAGAACACAAGGGCGCTGGGTATGCGCTCTGTATCGCCGTGATCAGCACAAGCTAGAACAAAGCACCAAGCCACGCTGCGTGTCTTTGGGCGTCTTGGGGCCACACGGCACGATGCAGGGTGTTGCTGGCGCTATGATGCAACGGGCTGCGGCCGAGGCGTGAGACGGTGAGGAGCCGCGCGCTGGGGCGAGAACAGACAAGACGAGCAGCCTGCGCAGAGCGGATGTCTCTTGGTCTGCCGAGAGGATGGGGAGAAGGGAGCGGATGGCACGATCGAAACGCGCGTCCGCTGCCGTTTGGGGACGAGAAGAATGCTGGCGGGCACGGAGGAGCAAGACATGCAGCTCAAGACATGCAAGACGGGAGAAAGATAAGGAAAAAGAAAAAAAAAAAAAAAAAAAAAGAAGAAAAAGAAGAAAAAAAGAAGAAAAGGAAAAAAAGGGACTGCAGATCTCGGCACTGCGTGGCGCACTGCACAGACACGCAGGCCGCGCCCGTCCAACAGTCCAGCCCAATGACGGCCTGCGAAAAGAGCGAGCAAACGAAACGACGAGAGACAAAGCCAGCTCGTACACTCGTACACGGCGGTCTTTATTGGATGTCGTGGAATGTATTTTTGGGAATCCTCCCTTTGCGCAGAGACAAAGAGAGAGCAGGAAGGAGGGCGTCGTAAACGGAAGGAACAGCAGGAAGGAGGGCCCACGAAAGCGTCGAGACAAAGGAAGCAAAGGAAGGCGCCGAGGAGGCGCGTTGGTGCGACTCGCGGAAGGGGCGACCAAGCCAACGACCGGCGTCTACCCGTACTGTTACAACCACGGCAAGTACCACAAAGCACGCACGGGAAGGAGCAGTGCCAAGGGAAGCGAAGAGAGACACTGTTTCACCGGCAGGCGGGCTGAGCGTGCAGGGACGCGAAACAAAGGACGGCGAGCAGCACCGCCCGTCGAGGCCGCGGCTGCGTAGTGCTGACGGCAGCAAAGGACCGGCGCTGGCCCGGGCAGACTGATGGCGCCGCGGCGGCTGGCCGGACGGCCATGGGCCAACGCGTGTCCGAATACGAGGGCGACGAGAGTGCTGGAGAAGGACGCAAACGAGAGCCGGAAAAGGAAGATACGAAGAAACGAGCTGAGACGCCTGGCTGTGTTGTCCCCGAATCACACCGTTGCGATTACGAGACCGCCAATACGGCGCCCCGGAATGCCGTTTCAGACAAGCCTCCTCCACTCGTTATTCGTAAATTCAAGCTTAATGTCCGGCGTGCTGGCAGGTGCTCCATAAATTACAGCGTACACCCCTGTCGCCGCGTCGGGCGTGCAGGAGGCGCGGCCGTCAGCTGCTCCAGCTGCATGGGATGCCTCAAGCAGCTGCATGAGCGTGCAGCCGCTCAGTCCCAATCAGGGAGGCCGCGTAATGCTACAACAGGCACGTCTTGGCATCACCAGCGGGAGACGGAAGACGAAGCAGAAACTGATTTGATAACCGTATCCAAGCAACGCCGATATGCTCTCGGGCGTGCCTCGACAGGCCGCGCCCTCTATCGTGAACAACCAGGTCCTGCGATGCTGTAATCCGAGCTGAGCCGTCCGTAGGTAATAAGAGAAGAGAGAAGAAAGAGAAGGAGAAAAGGAAAAAGAAAGGAGAGAAATAGAAAGGGGGGGGGGAGGGACCTCACGACAACGGAAAGTGGCTGTCGTTGAGAAGACTCGTGCTGGCAACAAAGCTGAACCCCCCAAAAGGATCGTCGCGCGGCCGCGCGGAGCCCGCGCTCGGGCCGGGGTTGCGGCCGCCCGCATCCACGGCCGCCGCATCCACGACCACCGGCGACATGGCCGGGCTGAGCGGCAGGTCCGTAAACTCGGCGGCAAAGTTCTCGGCCAGCTCCGGGTCGGTAATGACCGGCTGGATGGGCGGCTCGACCTCGCGCGCCGCCAGCCGCGCCCAGTCGATGCGGCGGAAGAAGCGGTGCGCCTTGAGCAGCGCCAGGTCCTTGGGCATGTTGGCGCCGAGGCGCTTCCGCGGCTCCTTGCGCAGCAGCCGCGTCAGCAGGTCCTTGGCGTCGGGGCTCAGAAAGTACGGCAGCACCACCTTTTGCTTGACAATGTTCTCCTGGATCTTGGCGTTGTTGCGCCCGCGGAACGGCGGGCTGCCCGTCAGCAGGTCAAAGCCCAGCGCCCCAAACGACCACCAGTCGACCGCGCGCCCGTACTTTTTGCCCAGCACCACCTCGGGCGCCATGTACTCGACCGTCCCCAGGATCGAGTTGCAGCACGCGTCGTCCGAGTCCGCCGTCGCCGCCGTCGCCGTCGACCCCGCCCGGCTGCGCGCCCCGGGCAGCGCCACCTTGGAGAGGCCAAAGTCGGTCAGCAGCAGATGGCCCTCGGCGTCCAGCAGGCAGTTCTCCGGCTTCAGGTCGCGGTACACCACGCCCAGCGTGTCGTGCAGGTGCGACAGCGCCAGCGCCATCTCCGCCATGTAGAACGCCGCCGTCGCCTCGCTGAACATGCGCTCCGAGCTGAGGTGCGTAAACAGCTCGCCGCCCTGCCCGTACTCGAGAATCAGGTACAGCTTCTCGCGGTCCTGGAACGCGTAGTACAGCTTGACCACAAACGGGTGCCGGTTGACCGACTCGAGGATCTGCCGCTCCGTCTTGGTCTGCTCCACGAGCTTCTTGTGCACCACGAGCGACGCCTTTTTGAACTGCTTCTGCGCGTACAGCCGCCCCGTCGACGTCTGCTTGACCAGCAGCACCGTCCCGTACGAGCCCTTGCCCAGGCAGCGCAGCGGCTCAAAGTCGTCTGCCGTCATCTTTTTGGCCGGCGCGCCGCCGCCGCCGCCGCCCCTGCCCGGCTCGTCCGCGGCGCCTGTCTGCGCCAGCCCCATAGCCGTGCTGGCCGCCGTGAGCGTCGCCGGAAACTCTTCGCCGTCCATGTCCGCGTCAAACAGCATGTCGCGCCCGTCGCTCTCGTGGGTCTCGGCGGGCGCCGCGTCGTCGCGCACGCTCTCGCTGACAAAGTCGCTCTTCAGCCGGATGACGTAGCTGGACCCGCCCATGTCGGGGCCCGTCTCGTCGCCGCTCGTGTTGCTCGAGACGCCGTCGTGGCTCGTGCTGCGGCTGCTCTGGCCCGTCTGCGCGCCGCTCGCGTCCGAGCTGGTGGCCTTGGTCGACGACAACGAGCACGGCCGCTTGCTTGCGTTCTCGGCGCTCTCGGCGTTCTCGACATTCTCGGCCGGCACGCCGGCCGTCTGGTGCCTGTGGTGGTAGGACGCCTTTTTAGCTCGGGCCGGCGAGAGCGGCGACGTGATGCGCGAGGCCACGACCGACGCCGACGCCAGCGTCAGCGCCGCCGTGGCCACGGCGGCCGTCTGCGGCTGGAACTGCGGCGGGGGCCGGCCCTTGGCGCCGGGCGAGCTGGCCCGCGACGACGCCGCCGACGTGTCGAGGCTGAGGGGCTCCAGCTGCATGCGGAGCTTGGCAATGCCGCCCACGGCCGGCGAGCCCGCGCCCGACGGACGCAGCACGGGGCTGCAGTTGGCGCTGACCACGTCGTCGAGCGCCGGCATGGGCTCCTTGCGGCCGCGCCTCGGCCGGGACGCCGCGGCCGGGACGCCGCCGTGCCGCGTGACGCCGCAGTCGCTATCCTCGTCGCCAGACGTCACGGGCGTCCCGTGGAAGCCGCGGACCGTGGTGCGTGCCGTCGGAGCAGGGTCCATGCCGGTTGGTTGTTCCGGGTGGTACGAGAAGGGAAGAAAAATAAAAAAAATAAAAATAAAAAAGGTCGAGTCTCAGGCAAGGCCGACAGCCTACTAAAGCCGTGCGCTGCGCTCGTCAGGAAAGACGCGCTGGCGGCCTCTCGATCAAGAGGTATCGCCCCGGCGGCGCTCGGCGTCGCAGCGTGCTTCCGAGATCAGTTTCCGAAGGATGTTCTGTGCGCTTGGCTCCAGCATCTGGCACCGGAAAAGAAAGGGGGGAGAGGTGTGCGGCGTGGCTGTACAAGGCATTTGCAGTGGCTCGTGGAGACGCGTCTTTGGATGGTGTCGGAGTGCGGGATGGAGAGAGAGAGGAGAAGACAGAGAGGGAGAGAGAGGGAGAGAGAAGTGTGAGAAACGCACGAAATACGATTTGACCTCGAAAAAAGGCGGAGTGAAAATCCCCAGGAAAAATAATGTGGGACCACTTTAGGCTTGCGGAAGCAGCGAGGAGTCAGCGGCCATGTTGCGAGGACGTGCCGGGAAGGCGCTAGGCGCGGAAATGACCTACAGGCAGGCGCGACTGGCCGGCGGCAGAAAAACTTTTGGAGGGGTAGGTGCGACTAACAGCGCCGCGATATTTCCCTTTACAGCAGGTTCGTCATTTTCGATTTTTTCTGCCTCGTCCGACAACGCAGCCCACGTGCCGCCTGCATTCTGCATCGCCTCGCCGACACACTACTTGCCCAGACGCCTCCCACACCGCGCACACCCCGCCAGCCACCATGGGCAGCCCGCAGAGAATCGCCATCATCTCGGTCTACGACAAGACCGGGCTGCTGGACCTGGCCAAGGGCCTCGTCCAGAACAATGTCCGCATCCTGGCGTCCGGCGGCACGGCCAAGATGATCCGCGAGTCGGGCTTTCCTGTCGAGTGCGTATTGGGTGACTGACTGTGGTGCCTGTGACTGTGATTGTGACTGGTGGTGGTGCCGTCCATATCTTCTAACTTGCCCCAGGGACATCTCCTCCATCACAAAGGCCCCCGAGATGCTGGGCGGCCGCGTCAAGACGCTGCACCCCGCCGTGCACGCCGGCATCCTGGCGCGCGAGCTAGCGTCGGACGAAAAGGACCTCTCGGAGCAGAACATTGACAAGGTGGACTACGTCATCTGCAACCTCTACCCCTTCAAGGACACCGTCTCCAAGATCAACGTGACGGTGCCCGAGGCCGTCGAGGAGATTGACATTGGCGGCGTGACGCTGATCCGCGCGGCGGCCAAGAACCACGCGCGCGTCACCATCCTCAGCGACCCGGCCGACTACGCCGAGTTCATCAGCGAGCTCGAGGCCGGCGAGGTCAAGGAGACCAGCCGCAAGCTGTACGCGCTCAAGGCGTTTGAGCACACGGCCGACTACGACGCGGCCATTGCCGACTTCTTCCGCCGGCAGTACGCCGGTGACGGCTTCCAGCACCTGGCCCTGCGCTACGGCGCCAACCCGCACCAGAAGCCGGCCGCCGCCTACGTCAAGGAGGGCCGCCTGCCGTTCACGGTGCTGGCCGGCGCGCCCGGCTACATCAACCTGCTCGACGCGCTCAACGCCTGGCCGCTGGTCAAGGAGCTCAAGCAGGCGCTGGGGCTGCCGGCGGCGGCGTCGTTCAAGCACGTGTCGCCGGCCGGCGCGGCCATCGGCACGCCCCTGAGCGCCGAGGAGCGCAAGGTCTACATGGTGGACGACGTGGCCGGCATCGAGGCCTCGGCGCTGGCCCAGGCCTATGCGCGCGCGCGCGGCGCCGACCGCATGAGCAGCTTCGGCGACATGATTGCGCTCAGCGACGTCGTCGACGTGGCCACGGCCTCCATCATCGGCAAGGAGGTGTCGGACGGCGTCATCGCGCCCGGCTACGCGCCCGAGGCCCTGGCCATCCTGCGCAAGAAAAAGGGCGGCCGCTACCTGGTGCTGCAGATCGACCCCGAGTACGCGCCGCCCGCGCGCGAGACGCGCACCGTCTACGGCGTCACGCTGGCGCAGCACCGCAACGACGTTGTCATCTCGCCCAAGTCGTTTGGCACCGTCATCACGCCCAAGGACGCCGGCCCGCTGCCCGAGACGGCCCTGCGCGACCTGACCGTGGCCACCATTGCGCTCAAGTACACGCAGAGCAACTCGGTCTGCTACGCCGCGCGCGGCCAGGTCGTCGGCCTCGGCGCCGGCCAGCAGTCGCGCATCCACTGCACGCGCCTGGCCGGCGACAAGGCCGACAACTGGTGGCTGCGCTTCCACCCGCGCGTGCTGGGCATCCAGTGGAAAAAGGGCACCAAGCGCCCCGACAAGAGCAACGCCATCGACCTGCTCGTCAGCGGCCAGCTGCCCACGGCCGGCTCCGAGCGCGAGGCCTTTGAGGCCGTCTTTGAGACCGTGCCCGCCGCCTTTACCCCGGCCGAGCGCGAGGCCTGGCTGGCCACCCTGACCGACGTGGCCGTCTCCAGCGACGCTTTCGTAAGTGCTGTGTTTGTCTGTCAAAAGGTGAGAGTCGCTAACGTGCCAGTTCCCCTTTATCGACAACGTGTACCGCGCGGCCCGGTCCGGCGTCAAGTACATTGCCGCGCCGGGCGGCAGCCAGAACGACCAGCCCGTGCTCGACACCGCCGAGAAGCTGGGCATCACCTTTGTCGAGCAGAACATCCGCCTGTTCCACCACTGAGGCTTGGAGAAAAAATGAAAAGAAAGAAAAAAGCACAATCACGGGCTCAACTAGGAGGAAATACTTCAACAGCTCCATCTGTACTCGTTATACCCAGAAAAGACATTTATCAGTAGCCGGTTGCGTTCGTTTTTGTCGTCGTTTGAGCCACAGGAGCTTCGTGTCAACGCATACGGGCAGAGAAAGGCGGAACTTTACAGCACAGTATTGCAGCCTTGCGGCCCGCATGCAAGGGTATCGCAGATTGTCTATCCAGCAGCTCGCCGCTTCCATCGCGCCTTCCTCACGCGGACTCGTAGAGGCCCGTGCCGTCGTCCCGGCCCCACAGCTTGACCGTCTTGTCGTGGCCGCCGCTGACAATCCACTTGCCGTCGCGGCTGACGTCGACGCTGGACACGGGGCCCGTGTGGCCGCTGAGCGTCTGCACGAGGGCCCAGTCGTCGGCCGAGTAGACCTGGATCTTCTGGTCGAAGCCGCTCGACACGAAAAAGGTGCCCGACGCCTTGGGCCGCTGCACGCCGTCGGCGTCGCGCCCGGGCGGCGTGCCCAGCAGCCCGTCGTCGAGGCCCTTGAACCACCGCACGTCGGACACGGTGCTGGTGTGCGCGCCAATGGCGCCCGTGCGCTGCACCTTGCGAATGTCCCAGCACTTGACCCAGCCGTCGGCGGACGCGGTCAGCAGGCGGTGGCCGTCGGCGGCCCAGTCGAGGCCGTAGATGGGCTTGATGTGGCCGTCCAGGGGCCCGTCGAGGATCATGGCCGTGCGGCCCGACCGCAGGTCCCAGATGCGGCCGATGCTGTCGAGCCCGGCGCTGGCGATCAGCGAGCCGTCCGTGTTGAAGCTGACGGCGTACACGCCGCGCGAGTGGCCGTCCTGGCGCAGGATCTCGGCGCCGCTGCTGCCGCTGCTGCCGCTGCTGTCCGCCGCCGCCTCGCCGGCGCGCTGCACGTCCCACAGCCGCCACGTGGCGTCCTCCGAGGCCGAGGCCAGGTAGCGTCCCGAGGGATGGAACTCGACGCGGCACACGCGCTGGCCGTGGCCGGCGAGCGTGGCCAGGGGCGTGTCCTGGGTCAGCGACCACAGGTGGACGAGGCCCTCGGCGCCGCCGGACGCCAGGTTGACGGCGTCGGCCGACACGCCGGCCGCGGGCAGCGTGGCGCCGGGGAACCACGACAGGCCGCTGATCTTGCTCGTGTGTCCGCGCAGCGAGCGCGCGTGGTCGAGGTCCGGCACGCGGTACAGCCCCAGCGCGCCGCCAAAGTTGCCGGCCGCGACCAGCGTGCCGCCCGGCGCGATGCGCGCCATGCTAATGTTGCGGTCGCCAATCAGCTGGCTCGCCTGCAGCTCGAAGCCGCGCAGCTTGCTCTTGATCTGGTCGCGGAACCGCACGTGCGTGCGCAGCGGGATGCCCGCCTCGGCGCGCTGCAGCGCCACCTGGCGCCGCGTGCGCGGCAGCGAGTAGGCCGTGATGGCCAGGCGCGCCTCCAGCAGGGCGGGGCCGCCCGACGTGTAGTACTCCTGCGGCGCGTCGGCGTCCTCGTCGTCGTCGTCGGTGGCGGCCTCGCCGTAGGCGCTGTCCGGGGCGTCGTCCATGGCCACGTCGTCGCCGGCGGCCGCCTTGGCCGCCGCGTCCCGGTCGGCAATCTGGCCGGCCAGCAGGTCGCGCAGGCGCGCTTTCCGCTCCTGCGGCGTCTCGCCAAAGTAGATGATGGGCTCGCCGATCTCGCGCAGCCGCTCCTTGACCTTGGCGTCCTCCTTGGGCACGACCACCGTCGCGGCAATCTTCTTCCGCGCCAGCTGCGCCAGCAGCTCCGACGCCTTGCCGGGCGCCATGCCCGTGGCCACGGCCGGCACTTCGTAGTCGTGGTCGAGGGCTGCAGGCCAAAACATCAGCATGTGTCCAGGGGGGGTGTAGAAAAAAGTGCGATACGTACGGACGTTGGCCAGGTCAATGGTCCCCCGCCGGCCCTCGTCCTCGGCATCCTCCACGTACGCCATCCGCGACGGGTGGATCATCGTGCCGGCGCCGGCACGAGCAGGGACTGCTCTTGCGCGTGCGGGAATATGGTGTCGCTCGGCGTCGTAGCTCGGCTATGCCGTCGTTTCTGCCTTGTCGATGCATTTTCGACGTCTGTCGCGTGGCGCTTTGGCTTGAACAGTGTCACGTGTCGTGTGGGGCTTGTCGCACCTTTCGGCAGCGCAGCTTCCTTGCCCAGCCGGCAGCTGCCAGCGCCAATCAGACGGCCCGCAGCTGCATTGTCCAACGCACCTTCCTCCACACGTGTATTCCCGTCTCCCAGTACCCGCATCGACATCCGCCGCTCTTTCCGCGCTCTCCGCAGGCCACGCTGTGCTTCACTTTCGACAAGGTCGACTCGACAAGGCCGACACTGTGCCTTTTGCATCGAGCCTCTGCACGACGCCCGCCCGGACCCCGCCCGCGCCCAAAGGCACCAGATCGGCTGACTACGCTGCAGGAGACTGTGGACTGTCGAGACGCTTGCCTCTGGTTTCGGCTGTTTCTTCCTTCTCTGGCTTTTTTGCTGTTTTTTCGGTTCGCCTTTCTCCTCTTCTCTCGCCCTCTGCCCGGGCCGGCTGCCGTCATCTATGGATTCGGCACTGTAGGAGAGCAGCTCATCTTGCCTGTTCTCGCCTTGTCGTTCCGCCTCGACTGCACCGGCAACGGACCGGTCCCTCGGCCTCCGCGATGTCGCTCGATCTGGAAAAGCTTCTCGTCTTTGTAAGTCGTCTGGCGTCCTGTCCGCGAACGCCCATACTAACCTTGTGCTCGGCAGTACGGCGCCTACCACCACAACAGAGTCAATGTTGCTATTCACATGGTCTGCGTGCCATTGATTCTTGTGACAGGTTTCTGGATGGTGAGCTTCGCTTTTTTTTCTTTTTTTTCTTTTTCTTCTTCTTTCCTTATGCTAAACGCGGCCAGGCCGGCAACTCGCCCACAGTCATCCCGCTGCCGTCGTGGCTCACGATCCCCAACCTTCATCTCAACCTCTGCACGCTCGGCGCCCTGGTGTGGGGCGGGCTGTACGTGCTGCTCGAGCCGGTGGCCGGCACGGCGCTGGCGCTGCTGTGCCTGGGCGCGGCGGCGACCGGCAACTACGTGCTCGCCAGCTACGGCGCGCGCGCGGTCACGCAGTACGCGGCGGCCACGCACATTGCGGCGTGGATCCTGCAGTTTGTGGGCCACGGCAAGTTTGAGGGCCGGCGCCCGGCCCTGCTGGACAACCTGCTGCAGGCCCTGTTCCTGGCGCCGCTGTTTGTGTGGCTGGAGCTGCTGTTTGCCTTTGGCTACCGCCAGGAGCTGCAGGGCCGCGTGGAGCGCGACGTGCGCAAGGAGCTTGCCAAGCTGCAGGCGAGCAGGGGGGCGGGCAAGGGAACAAACGGCGAGGCCAAGAACGGGGCCAAGAACGGCAAGGCCCAGTGAGATGGCCGCCTCTCGCAAAGGCAAACGCACGACAGCGCCCTCCATACCGGCTTTGCGCGCAGCGGGAAGAAAGGCAGCCAAGAACTTGCTGTCTTGTACATACGGCACCAAAGGACTTGCTGTCTTGTGTACATACGGCCGCCGTACACACGGCGAGACAACACGGAACATTGCTTGGGTCACATCTGAGAATTGTGGACGTTTTGGTGAAAGAACTTTTTTTTGGTATATTCGATGTGCTGCAGCAAACAAAGAACAAATTCAAAACGAATGCAAATACAGAGCAGGGCATGGCCAGCATGCCATGCTACGATGGGAGACTGCTACGCTACGGTCTACGACAGCCTCGGTCTACTGGCGCGGGCGGGCGTTGTTCCCCTCGACCCTGCGGGCGTCCACACAGGCAAACGACTCGGAGCTCGGGGGGGAGCGCAGGGCGGCCGCGATGCGCGAGACGGGGCCGGCACGG